>JABSMT010001019.1:0-10633 GCA_018902335.1 Eumacrocentrus americanus | reverse complement strand
GGTCTTTGGATCTTTTTTTTTATTTTGAGTATTTGTCTCCCCGTTCGTATATTTGGGCGCACGCATGTGTCCTGCAGACATTCAAAGGTCTTTTCTAAGTCACGCTTAAACTAAAGACACTGCGATTCATCCTCTCAAATTCAAGTATTTATTGCCATGAAATACCAGGTTTGTTTGGTTCTTCAGAGACAATTGAATCTAATGTTATGTACAATTCACAAATTGCGCTTGCCTGCAACATTCACGGATTTCTTTTTTAATACAACGGCACACTCACTTCAACGTATTCAACATCATCATTCCCTACAAATAAGGCACCTTCGACAAATTACTCTGTTTTTTTAAGCTACAACGATCTAGCAGTCCGATCTTCAGTCAATTACCATAGAGTCTGCACCGATGATAGCTAACTTGTAATTGTCATTTGAGGCGTATAGTTATAATATTCACTCGTACACGATAATCAAATGATAATAAAGTATTTACATAATTCAGCTCTATTTACGACATCGAAAACGTTTTGGAATTCCTTTTTAATGTTCCGTTATCGAGTCGAATTAAATCATTTCTTTTTTTTTTCAGTTAAATAATGACATCAATCTTACGCTTTTAAGCGACATAAAAATTGAATTAATTTCAGCAGTTATCATTAAACCATTTTGTGTAATTATAATTTGAATAATTTAACGGAAAGCTCATATCATTAAATATTTTCATTGTTTTTTCATAGTTTGTGCTTGCAACGGAATGCAACGTATATTTCAGGAGCAAGAGATGCCATCTCGTAAAAATTAATTCGTAAATAAAAATTTTCGACCTTTAAGGATTGACCTCACTATCGAATGCCATTATTGAATTAGATTACCGAGAATTATAGAGTGCCGTTGGCGAAGTATTGATATCGATCGTACAATTTTGTTGACCACGAATGAATGCTGCCCTCGACGAGGTCCTCAACGTGCTGACGTAATTGATCCTCTGTCAGTGTCAAATGAAATCGGTTTTTCAGTCCTTGAACAGTGGCTGCACCACCACTTCTGAAGCATGGAAGTTGTGAACCTGAAAAAAAAAAATGTTATTTATAATTTTTCAAGTTCCAAAAGGTTCGTCATTAATTCTTGAATCATCATCACAATAAATACAAACCAGACAACATTATTTCCACGAGATTAACGACCTTGTCCATGTGTTTCCTTGCTGCCACCAGACCTTGTAGTAAGAGACTCTTGAATTCCTGGAACATCTTCGACTGACTCCCACCCATAACTTCGACAAATTCAGGCGTCAGCTTGAAGGGACTCGTCTCGAATCCCAAATTTCTGGGTGACGTCGACAGAATAAACCCAAAATCAATGTGAATGAGATGTCCATCGCTATGCAAAAGTATGTTGCCATTGTGTCGATCTTTCACTTGAATAAGATAGCTAACGAGACAATAGGCAGCGGAACTCTGGACGAAATTCTTCTGAGCTGTAGCAAATCCTTCGGAGTTTGATGGTCCAAATTCCCGCTCAAAGTATTGAAGCAGTGTTAATTGACAGTGCTTCTTGATTTGATGCAACGAGACCGTGTTCAAAATAGGTTCAATCAGTCCACTGTCATTTGACAAACACAGAATTTTGTACGGTCTCACCCACAGGGGTACTTGCTCGTCCTGCCAAATTTTCTGCAGCATCGAAAGTAATTGAGATGCTAGAAGCTCCTGTCGAAGGTCATCGCCGCACTTGACTATCACTGCCAACAGTCGCCAGGACGCCAAGTGACCGTATGGACTGGATGCCCGTATTCGACGTTGTTTTAACTCCCAGGGTTCCTTAAGTACTGCTGCCGAAGGATCCTCTGGATCGTGATTAAACGTTGCACTAGGTGTCGCAGCTAGCTCACTCAATCGACGTTTAATATCACCAGGCACAAATATTGGCTCACGACTGTCTGAAGAATCCTGACTCAGCTGCGATATCGTGTCCCTATCTCTCGGCTTTCGAAGTTGTAAATACTGCGCAATAAATAAGAATGTGTTGTATAAGATTTAGTGCTTCAAAGCAGAAACAACGCTTCTTCAGATTTTTTCCCATTATTTAGAAGTCATTTGCTTCAATTAAATGAGATATACAAATCTTGTCTAAAAACAATTGAAAAATAAATAATTTTGTTATCAATTGAGAGTTAAAAACTGCTGCTTAGGAAGCACACTAAAACTGAATTATTGCACAAGTAAGACGATTAATTTGATTGAAATTCACAGGATAGTCCAAAAGAATGATAATAAACATGCTCTGAATAACGAAGAAAAATTGACAACATGACATTAATTACGACAAGAATAGAAACAGCAAATCGCCTGTACTATTTCCCCATAAATCAAGATTAAAGTAAATTGCAGAATATTCTTTACCTGTTGCGTGATCTCGTCGTCCTCCTGACTCCAACAGTCCGCAGGATCGTCATCCGGATAATTAAATGCATTCTCCCCACCTCGGGACAACACAGACTTTATTGGAGTCTGTCGCGTCGTGCTCAATCCAGGCATTTGTTGTGTTGCTGCACTTGAGCCCTCGGACGAATTGGTCTGTTCACCACCAGTTAAATTCTCCTCTGATTTCGTGTGTCTCAGTGAGCTTCCCATTATTTTCGTGGGAACTGGAGATGTGTAGAGATCCTCCACTTCCAGAACTTCGACGTAAATGATGTATGGTGCCTGATAATAATTGAACAAAATGCAATGCAATGGTGTTAATTAAAATCGTTTCATGTGGCACTACTTTCGCTTTCGAAAGTTATGAAATTTCAAGTGATTCAACTGAAAGAGAAATCTTCTTGAATATCAAAAAAGCAGTCTCACCTTATCTTTACTATTGAGGACTGCTGCATATTGCGGTGGTACTCTTACGATATGATGCGGTATTGTACTGTGCAAAGGAAGCCATACCCTTGCCGGGAGATTCAAGTTGAGTGTATTTAACTCCGCCACTAGTTGAACAGTTTTGCTCTCCTTTGTAGGAATAGTTCCGAGCAATTTACCAATTGATATCAGTGCTTGAATGAACTCTAGCTCCGGGGCGAGTCGAGGAGCCTTCAGTAATAAAAATAGATGTTGAAAAATATTTTCTATTAATCTTGACCATTGAACGAAAATAGAACAGTGATAGAACTGAGGAATGTTCCTTACATTACAGAAGCAGTCAGTCTTCTGTCCCCGTAAGTCATTAACCACACCTTGGCAGGAATCAAAACAGGTACATCCGTTGTCGAACGCTCGACCAGAGCTCAGGTCCCCAAGGCTTACTTTATTTACTATACCTGAGAACGAAAATAATTAATCGTCAATTAAATCCTTCTTTCGTCATGTCTTAATTTAGTGACTAAAATATTCCTTAAAAATGATTATCATACAGATTTGACCAAAAACAGTCTGTATTACAGTAAAATTAAAATAAGGGAGCATTAATTGTTATTGCTGCCGTTAAGCTATAAAAGGAAATAAATCAATCAAAAAGTTTCATTGAAATCTTTCACAAAATTGATTATAGTTTGAAAACTATGCAACATACAACAAAAATGCATCAGATCTTTTTTGTAGACAATTTAATTTCTTACAAAAAAGGTTTAATAACATTTTATCGTTTCTCTCATAGTTTTCGAGATATCTGAAAAAATGAAAATATCTAAAATTTTCGATAATTTTTTACTTGTCCTCTTTTACAACGCCAGATTTCAAATCTTCAACGATAATTTATAATAACGTAAATGAGATATGAATCTCAATAGAATTATCATTGAGGAATAATAATGGTAAAATTTACCGGAATGACTGCGACGCAATGATTGAAAGAGACCAGTGGCATCAGATTGTGATCTTTGGTGGGTTTTCTTGTTGGGCGATGTCACCATTTGAGCGGAAGGCAAGGGTGGTGGCGCAGGAGCTTGAAGCCCGCAGACTTTTTGCTGCTTTCTCGCTGCCTCGCTTCCCTTTGATCTATTTTTTCTGTAAATAAACCAGAGTTTACGTCATGTTATTACTTCCTGACATGAATTAATCAACAAAAGACAAAAAAAGGACTAGTAATAGAAAAAAAATAATATAAACAAACCTAAGTTCGTCTGATAAAATAAGATTCTTGAGCTTGGTCCCGTGAGACTTCTTTTTCGATGGCAAATGAGCGTCAGAGCTGTACGCATCTAGTAACCAAGCGCACTTCAGAGAGAAGTCTGCTGCATGCCTACACCTGTAATTCGTTCAACACACATAGTAGTTAATTACCACTTGGCGATCATTAGAAAGCTCTCTAGTGTGTTAGTGCATCACTGGTGTTCTCTATGAAAATTATTATCTGTAACTCACCTATAGACAAGATACGGATAGAGAACCTCCGTGACGTCGTGCAATTGTATGTACATCAAGACCAGCTGTGGTAAATAAAAATCCACGTCGCTATCTGGGAAGCTAAATAATTTATTGCCTGCAAGCACAATAGATTTAAGAGATAAGACGAATTCCCCAAGCCATTTACGATTTTCTGGCGCAATAAGGAGAGATGGTCGGAATTATTTTTTTATTTCCTTACTTCCTACAACTTTAGTGTTGATCCTATAAATAGTTTCTTCATTATTTAGAGTTTATTAACATTTAATCAGACTATCCTGTAAATTCGAATTATAGTGTGAAATCTCAAAAATTCTTCTTCCACAAGACATTTTAGTAGTGAAGTGGTAAAACGGCATAAGTCGAAATAACTCTTTCATTAAAATCTTTCACAAAAGTGATTATATGTCGAAAACTATGGGAGATACGATAAAAATGCAAAGGACCTTTTTTTGTAGATAATCTAATTTCTTGCAAAAAAGGCTCAATAAGATTTTAACGTATCTCTCATAGTTCTCGAGATAATTCGAAAAATAGAATTTATAAAATTTTCGATAATTCTTCGACTTATCGCTTTTTACCGGTTCCCTACTGATTTGAGCCATTCAAATTTTTATGAGTTACAGTTTTAACTATACACTAAAAAATGGAAAAAATAAAATCACGATATAATCCAAGTAAATTGTTATAAACAGATTCAGCTTTCTCCGTTGCCATCTTCCTTACAAATAAAGTCCATCAAATTCCAATTGAAATCTACTCACCAAGATAGCTCTGTACTCCAGGTTCCTTCGAATTGAATAGATAAGAAATCGCCATGGACATATCAAAAATTTGACTTTCGAATAACCTGAGGAGATATCCTTCTGTAGGTTTTGGCTGTGTCTCCTGTCTCCTAACTTCAAGTGGCTTTTTCGTAGTTTCATCATCGGATTGTGTCGCTCCACAACACAGAGTCATCGCAGCTCCAGCGAGCTCTCTCTGCATCGCCACTTCCAGGGCGTTATGATGATAATTACCGGGGACGTTGTTTCCACATGGCTGCTCGTCGTGCAGTTCTTTGGCCGTGCAATCACTAGCATTCTTGAGCTCTCGATGGGACGAACAGTCATTGCCATTGAGCAACGGTTGCTCGTTTCCTCGGTGCTGAGTCTCAACGTCTTCGTCGAGAATACACGTTTCTTTTGACAAGGAATCAGTTATCACAGCATCTCCAGGCGAGATTGACATGACACTACTCTCGTCCCCATCGACAGCATCAACACTATCCATGTCACCGGCCTGTGACAATGACGAGTCCAAGCTCTCACGACTGTGAAGGTGATCTACACTCGATTCGCGAGTTGTGGCATTGGCAGCATCGCTAGACCCGCTGTCTGAACCACAGAGTATTCCTGAGTCGTCAGAACCGAGACTAGCGAGATCCTCACGCTCACGACTCTGAGATTTTATCGATGGTGTCGACGTTTGCGTCGTTGGATCTGGCACAGTCTCACATTCTGGACTTGGTGTGACATCCACCTCAGGGATACGCTGGAGAGCCGAGTCCAGGCTTCGATTTCTGTGATGCAGCGTGAGTGTGGTAACCGTTGCCTGTGGCACCGGAGGAAGTAGGATACCCATCGACCTGGAACATTTATTTTATGACGACAACTGTATATATACTGACTTTTATTGTTTACATATTGAATGGCATTGTCCAAGTGTCTCCACTGCTCTGGTCGCGTTGATATTTTATTGGTTGTAGAGGTATAACAGAGTTTATTAGATATCATGTGTCTCTGTGAAAATGAATCTGTGCTACTGTTGATTATTGTTATTGTTTAATCACAGTACTTTGCTTATCATGGTATACATGTACGGTTTATAATTGAATTTTCCTCATTGTAACCACGTGGGAGACATACTCAAGTCAGATAATGGCTAAGCTCAACTAATATAATCAATTGCGCTGATTTATTGCTTCAATAATATTCTACTTATTTGTTTTTGAAAAAAAAAAAAAAAAAATGTATTGACACAACTTTTATGGTAAGCCTGGCCGCTCAAAGCACTGTCCGTGTGTGATAACATACGTGCGAGACAATTCTTTGAAGCTCGATTTTGATGGTAAAACAATTAATAAGACGGAAATGTGATATGTAACAAAAAGGAAATATATGTACAATAAAATACAACTGAGCAGAAGAAACAATAATAATAAGAATGGTATAAATAAAATTAGAGATGAATAAAAATGATGTTGCGGGTACCTAAAGTCCAAGCTATGGTTTCGTTGATGAGTGGTCAGTCTGTTGCGTACGTTGATTGGTGGGTTCGGCCTGCCATGGACAAGAGGAACATTGCAGCTGGATGATTTGTGCCTTTTGATGTGTGTCACGCATTCCTGGCGATTTTGTCCACCAGTAGGCACCGCCACAGCTACCACTTCGCTCATATTAGAGATGGACGAGCAATGGCTCAGCTAACAGTCATCTGCGGCTCATGGCGATACTTTACCTACAATCGGGCCAATGGTCAACGTCGAATAATTTTGTGTTGTTGTGCATGCGTATGTATCTTTCATATAGGTAATAATGATGCTGATGTGATTTAGAGCTTGAATTTATTTGCTGCGATTGCTCAATCATTTTATTCTGTACTCTTAGTATCAGTATATGTACACGAATCGCATCTAATTGACATTGATTAACATAAAAAGAAAAACGTCATGCAATTGATGCAGCAAATTTCTTTATTTACACTGAATCGTTTTGAACAACAGACTTCGATGCTTTGTTAATAATTATTTACGAGTGTGTTTGTTCGTACGATAGATCTCAATCATGCCAAGCCAGCAAAAGAGCGTATACACGCACTTATAATTTATTTCTTCAATTTCAAAACCTGTCTTGCGAGTTCGTGGTGCGAGGGTGAATGACCGCAGGAAATAAATAACAACAAGCCGAAAAAAATATAATACTACACTGCAGCAGCAGATTAAGCACTTGTGCATGTTATTTCTCATTAAAGTGTAACGAAGACAAATATAAAAAATGCATAAAAACGATGCCTATTGAATAGCCGACGGCGATGATTGACATCGCGTAGAATATAGAACAAAAAAACGATAGAAAAAAGAGATAATTGGGGAAGTCATCGGCGCTAATGCCATATGGGTATTTGGAGCATATTCTTCATGATTTTCGTGCGGAAAGTGTGAAATTGGAACGGTAATGGGTACACTTTCTTGTACGCACCCATCATATAATCGACACACAAAATCCCTCTTCTATAATTTCCGCAAGTTGAACGAAAAATCATCAAAATAAAAACAAAGCCGCCGATAAAACTCCGAACGTGTACTCAAGAGAAAAGACTTTCACATAATAAATAAATTAAAAATACAAATAATGAACTACCGTATGAACTTTCTTCTTACATTACACGCTCGTTAAAGCGATTTAGTCTCAAATATACCAACAAAAACCGTATTATTAGACATTTTAAACTACGGAAGACGACGTGTGCATAACAGTCGACGTAAATGAGCAAAAGAAAAAAAAATCGAAATTAACGCGGTACAAAGCGAGTATAAACGCGGCGTGAAAGTCATGGGGAGGAAGGAGGTGGAGGAGAGGACATTGGATGGAATCTAGGCTACGGCATTCCGCGTCTCTCGGCTTTGCGCTTTGCCAATGCTCTCCAACAGTTCTTTCCTCTCCTTTTTTTCTATTATTTAACGCTTCCCGATCGCGAACAAACATACTTCGGAAAAAACTACATAATCGTCGTCGTGGAAGTCTGGATTCTCGCGCGTCCGATGGGTGTGCCGGCTGCGGCAGAGAATGAGAAAGAGAAGAAGGCACACACATACTCCGTGTTGACAATCGGATTGTGCCCGGCCCCTGTAGACTCCCCATATATGCAAAATCGATCTCCGATCGTCGTTCTTCCCTTTCAGTACTCCAACAGAAACTTCTCGCGCGGTGATCGGACATTTTTGTCTTGAAACAAAAAAAAGCTGACATTGAAAAAAACTCACCAGCAACGTCGTTTCTTTTTGTTTTTCTTGAGAGTCGCTTGTTTTTCCTCCCAATCAAGACGATGGAAGCATAATCCAAGGAATATGATGCAGTTCTCCAAGGAAAATCAAATTTTAAAAGAACGACGGCGATTTTTTATTCTTACAAGCTAGTTTTATTCACCAAGAGGCTATAAACACGCGCACAGACATAATAACATGCACGCAGGAAGGTGGGAGGACACTTTTGGGCGATATACAATACAACGTTGCCAAAAGGATAATAATTGTGCTTGACTTTGGCAACCAATGGCTGGGGCTCTCGCGCGCGTTGTCTGTCACCGTCGCAAGCGTCTCAACGCGGAGAAAGAGACAATGCGAACTCGTCGAGACCCCACGGGATACTCCCTTCAATCTTGTCTACCACTCTTTGTTATTGATGATATTGATGATGACGTGTCCCCGTGTTTTGGGTATCCTCGTGGTCCACCACACACTATGAAAGTCTGCTTAAAAGGCCGCGAGCGAGCGCGTCCTCGGGCACGAATCACGATGAAAAACCAAACGACGTCTCTCTCTGCGTACGCGTTTCTTGTCTACCAACGCAACAGACGACCCTGATGACTGGTCGTGTCTCGACTGTTTGTTGCGCGGAGTGCGAACTCCCCCGACCGAGAAACACGGCTGCCAACTGCCGGGGATTCAAAGTCCGACGGGGAGAGAGCAGGAGCGTGCAGAGATATTGATGGCGCCCGAGAGGAATTCTTCTATTCTGCAAATTCAAATTTATTAAAAGCATTTTTGTTTATCTATGTATTTATTATGGTTTATTACAATTATTTTGGTCTATTGAGTACAAGGGTTTTATTTGAATTTTTTTAGGTTAACAAGATGGCGCCGAAAAAACCGTTACAAGATGGAGATGCGACGCTACTGAATATTCGACGCTCGACGGAGGTATGGAGGAGGTACACGAGAGATAACGACTGCAAATCAACATTACAGATGGTACGTGTCGTTTTCCACGATGGCCTAATCTTTATTGCTCACAGTTGGACGGATTTGTGCGAGGGACGACGATAGCGTTACTTGCTCTCTTCGTCGGTCATGAACATGATATTATGGGTTTGAGAAGAAAATACGAAAACTAGGAAGAGAGAATGAGGTACAGAGGGAGTCAGGGAGATAGAGCCAAGTTTTTACGTTGTTGGCAGTACATTTCGGCTGGGATATATGGGAGGGGAAAAAGGTCGTGCAGCTGTGAGTGCGGCTGCACCCAGGCTCGCCGGGAAAACCGAGACAGACCTCCGTGGATTTCCCTTCTATCTCTCGATCATTCATCCTTCGCTGTTGACTGACAAGTCGACGCTTCTTATGCCTCTTCAAGGCCTTTCATCTGAGAGACACGAAGCCGTATAGTCGTTCTACTAAATTATATATGTAGTCAAGTTATGTTGCTTCTGGAAGTGTGGACTATACGAATCACAGTAACCCATTTTTTTTTGCGTCATTTGTTACGTCAAATTGGCTTGTAACATTTAGGCATTGTGAATTTATGAATCACAAAATGTTTTTTGGGTGACACATTTTGTGTTAACAACAACTGTCGACAGGAAATACATTTGCAATTGTAATATAGACTGTATAAAGCCATTGGGAAAAATTGGGAATATTTTTTTTTCTCTTTTATCTGTATATGAACCACGTAATGACAACAGCAAATAGAGAGACTTCTCTGTCTCATGATCCCGAGAAGTCTCTGTTCACATGATCCCGTACGTTTGTTGAATATGAATATATATCTTTATAATTTTCTCTTTCCACCATCAAAACATTGACTCTAGTATGTGTGTCAATTCCTTTGAATTTCTTTTTACTCAATAACTCTTTTTCTTCTCTGCTTTTCCATAGCATTTATTAATTTGTTTCAGGCTCGCACAATTCCCTGAGCGTGGCCCAGTCGATGCTTCCTGTAATTTTATACGCTTTCTACATGCTCGTTAAAGCCAAATGCATCGTCGTCAAGTCCCGTACCTACATATATAGGTATATTATACCCATCAGAATGATTCGGCAGTTATACATTATGAGCAAAACGGTTTTTCAACT
Source organism: Eumacrocentrus americanus (assembly GCA_018902335.1). Taxonomy (NCBI): domain Eukaryota; kingdom Metazoa; phylum Arthropoda; class Insecta; order Hymenoptera; family Braconidae; genus Eumacrocentrus; species Eumacrocentrus americanus. The sequence goes on along the minus strand of JABSMT010001019.1, from coordinate 158 downwards.
TAAAAATAAACGAAAACAATCATTCTTACAGATAAATAATTATTTTTTAAACTGCAGCTATTCACGAAAACATTCTGACTGTATATATTTTATGTTTACGTAGTGAATGATAAAGTCAAGATTAAAAGAGGACACAGTTTCATATATGTATATATAAT
>JABSMT010001008.1:0-10644 GCA_018902335.1 Eumacrocentrus americanus | reverse complement strand
TTTATTTATTTTTATTTATTTTTTTAACTACTTATTATCTCTAAGCTCATTCTAACGGTCATTTACGTTTTTTGGTTATGTTCGTCCCAGAGCGCGGGAATTTGAAATTTTCAAAATGGCGGGCAAGCGTGTACGCAATCGGTATTTCTTCAAAAAATACCATTTTTATCGACTTTTGTATTTATTTTGCCGTCTGCCGCGTTTTAATGTATGAAAGTTTGATTTAGTTCATTTTTTCAATTTATTTATTAAAATGGCGGACTTGTCAACAATCCCGCTGATTGCTTTGTCTTCGCCTACAAAGTTTCTTCTTGCAACGTTATTGAATCCCACGAAAGTGATTCCAAGCTGTGATGGATTACCGAGGTTAGGATTCATATACAAAAAAAAGACAATTTTCAAGCTTATTTAATGCCTTAATTACTGTATTACAGGGATTGGCGTGGTTTGGCAGATCTATTTCAGCTTGGAGGGGAAATGATTCCTTTCATTACCATTCAAGCCGATCCTACAAATCACATTCTCGATACGGTGGTCAAGAAGAATCCTCAATGTATGGTGAAGGAGCTTCAGACAATCCTGGAGAGGATTGATAGGTGGGACATCATTGACGATGCTGAACCACTATTTGGTAATTTATTATTCTGTCTCATCGTTTTTTAGTCAAAAAAAACTGTTCTATTGTCAATTTATCTTGTTATTTTACAGAGAAAGATGCTAGGAATTATTTGGAGCGAATGGAGAAAGCTCAGACACCACCTGATGCTGTTAAGAGTGATGTTGACAATCAGCTGCTCACTATTGATGACCTCCATCGAGTCGGGAGAGGATTGACGACTCAAGTGTACGATGCTTTCCTTCTTTATGCTGATGAAGACGCAAGTTTTGCTGACGAAATCATCGAAATGCTGGAGAAAAAGGACAACTTGAAGGTATAGAATTGTTTTATATTCGTTAAATGATCAATTGTTATAATTATTAATCATTTAATTTGTTTCTAGCTCTGTGTGAAGAACAGAGATCTAATTGGTGGAGTAACTTCTGAGCACGAGGCTGTGATGCGATTAATTTCTGAGCGTTGTAACAGACTATTAATTGTATTGTCACCAAATTTCTTAAAGAGTCCTGCCAATCAATTCTTCTGTAATTATGCCCAAGCAATTAGCATAGGTAATGAAGCCTAATTCATCCAATTGTTCAGTTATATATTCAGTCTCTTGATTCAATTTGATTTAATTTTTTTCAGAAAAACGTCAGAGAAAAATTATTCCCTGTATATATCAGACGTGTGAAGTACCACATCAATTGATGTTCTACAGTAGTCTACACTATAATAAATCAAGCGTCCATTATGACTTTTGGAGAAAACTTCGAGCCTCTGTGAGAACAGTCAGCTCTGAGCCTTCTCCCCTAGAGAGGTAATGTATTGCATTTTTTTGATTGATGTTTATCAAATAATAACTTTCATTATTTTAGTTCCAGTACATCTACAGCACAAATTGTCCTTCCTGAAGATGCTCCATCAACAAATAAGGTTCCTGAACCACTTCTGGACACTCCAGAAGCTCCAAAGATAGCAAAAGCACCAGAGGAACGAATAGAAACTCAAAAAGCAAATAAATCAAAGCTGTTTTCTTGGTCTATGAAAAAATCAATTCCAAAACCAAGACACAATGATTCTACCATCAATCTTCCTTCTCTAGAAGGTCTGGACAGTCTTGAATCGACATCGATTGCTGTAGAGGATACACCGAAGAAAGAGAAGAAGAATAAAGTCATGAAGGCTTGTACAAGGAAAATAAAATCTCTTGTTATCAAGCCATGACAAACAAGAAGCCATTTTTCTACAAAATACCTGCACTGTGATAGTAAATAATTCCACAAAGAAATATTTTTCTTATTTGGAGGTTTTAATGTACATATTTCAAACATAACGTTCAAATTTTTACTGATTTGTGTAATAAAATTATATAAAATCACGAAAAATCTTGTTTCCTTCAAAACGCACCTGATGATCCATTAGCGACAATTGAAAGCTCGTACACGTCAATTATCGTACTAAATACCATCCAAAAAGGAGAAATTATTCTCAGAAGGCATTTATACATCTCATTTATCATAAATTCAAACAAAAAGTAAGTAATATCTCTGTTTATCATGATAAACATCACTTAACCTAAAAAATTTCGACAATACATCAAATTAATTCATTTATTTTAACATTTTCATGTCTTTTCACCATGTATAATGCAAGTTAAGCCTTTCTTTTACATTCATAACGCCATTCTCGACACAAATCATAACAATTTACCCCCAAGTTAAAGGCTCAAGTCAATAATGTTCTTCGTGGAGAAAATTGGCTATCTGGCAATGGCATATTGGGGCTGCCGACTCTACAGGGAGGTCTTCCACAGGATCTACAGGGTCTTTTACACTCCAGACTCCACGATAGACCTGAAGAATATGGGAAAATGGTGTCTAGTAGCTGGATGTACCCAAGGAATTGGCAGAGCTTACGTTGAAGCCCTAGCCAAGCGTCGATTGAGCATAATCCTCTTGGATTCACCTTCTGACAAGCTAAATAAATTGGTCAAGGATGTCCAAGTCTCCTACAATGTCCAGATTAAAGTAATAGAGTTGGATGTATCAAAAGAATACATTGATTACGACAATATCGAAGAGGAAATCATGGGCATGGAGATTGGGATTCTCATCAACAATCTCTCTGTTGCTCCTTCGCATCCTGACTATTTCCTTGATCTCTACAGCAAGGAGAAGGTCTACAACGACATAATTCGTTGTAACATCATCATTTTCACGAATATTTGTCAATTATTGCTGCCACAGATGGTTGAAAGACAACGAGGAATAATTGTAAATGTAGCCTCGACATTTGCAGTCATTCCTAGTCCTCTGATGTCTGTTTTTGCTGCCTCCAAGGCCTACGTTGTCAAATTCAGCAAAGATCTAGGTGTGGAATATAAGAAATATGGTATTATTGTTCAATGTCTGTGTCCTGGAAGCATTGCCACCAGTGCTCCTGGCTCGATTTCTGAAGGATGGATTACTCCGAGTCCGAAGAAGTACGTTCAGAGTGCAATAGCAACCATTGGCAAGGACAGCATCACAACTGGGTTCTTTCCTCACACGATTTTAATTGGATTACTGAGGCTCGTTTATCGTTTGTCTCCTGACATACTCATTGAATGGATGATGACACTCATGCAGAGGAATCGTAGAAGAGCCCTTCGTAGATATATTGCCTAAATTATTTGGAACATGCATGAGAAAAGAACTAAATAAATAAATTGTATTTCATAATAAGTAACTGATTATGTTTATCATTACGTTGTAATATAGTATATGGAGTTATTATTTAGTCTGTGCAGGTGACAACATGAGCTCCAGATCAAGGGATGATGATGATCGACATCACTTCAATCCATTTGAGGATTATTCGCTAACGAATTCAAAGATTATCGTCGATCCTGATATAAATGATGTACGATATTTATTTTTATTTATTTACTAGAAAGAATATTGTTGTTTCATTGTTATAATTTGCTTTTCAGATCCATGAGAGTCTGAAGAACGCATTGAAGGAGAAAATTCTTCGTTTATTGAGTCATTTGGACAGCAATAAAAGGGAATGGAAGAATCGTGATGATTCGTCAATTTATACTGGACATTCTGGAATTGCCTACATGTTTTATTCCTTTGGCAAACGATTTAACGATGAGTCTTACATCAACGTAAGCATATTGATACATTTTATTTTAAATAAATTCTGTTTTAATAAACGGTAAAAAGAGATGTCGATAGAATAGACAATTTCATTGAAATTTTTTACAAAATTTTTCATATCTCCGAAACTATGAAAGATAAAGGAAAATTTCATAAGACCTTTTTTGTAGAGCATTCAATTTCCTAGAAATAAGGTCTCACGCAATTTTGTCGTATCTCATGTAGTTAACGAGATATTTCGAAAAACCTGGACAAATGATTTTGTTGATAAAAAAATTTGTTAAAACCAAAATTGAGTGTAGGTCGAGAACTATGCGAGATACGATAAAAATGTGTAGAGCCTTTTTTGTAGAGAATTTAATTTCCAACAAAAAAGCTCTCTTCGAGTTTTATCGTATTTCTCACAGTTTTCGAAATATTTGGAAAAATAAAAATTTTTTTAATTTATGATCAATTGTCGACTTATCTCGCTTTACCACTTAATGACAGAATTATATAGTCGCAATGATTTAATTTATTATTCTTCTTCAGAGAGCAGTAGAACTGATTGAAAGACACTCTGAAGGATCAAAGAGCAGCAAGAGAAGCATTACTTTTCTGACTGGAGAAGCAGGAAGACTAGCTCTCAGTGCAGTTATTTATCATTCTATGAATAATTCAACAAAATCCCTCGCTATGATCTCCAAGTAAGCTCCTAAATCTCTTAGATAATAGTCAGTAATTTACTATAGCATCTACATGTGACCTTCATTTCTTCTAGATTGAAGTCACTTTTGGATTATGCAGCAGCCCATTCCTACGACGAATTGCTTTATGGAAGAGTTGGCTATCTCTACGCTCTTCTTTTCGTTAATAAGAATATTTCTCCTGCTCCCGTTGACGATGAAGTGATCAAGAAGGTCATCAACTGCATCTTGATGTCTGGGAAGACATATTCAGCATTGAGATCATACAAAACGCCTTTGATGTATAGCTGGCATGACAAAGAATATCTTGGAGGAGCTCATGGTCTTGCAGGAATTCTTTACGTCCTCCTACAAGTATGCATAAAACTTAATGAACCTTGTTTTTATGTTTCAAGGATCATTTATCGCTAAAATAATCATCGTTTATGTCGCAGGCTCGAGAATTGTTGACTGAGAAGCAGCTAAAAGAAGATATAGAGCCTTCGATAAAGTATCTGCAGTCTCTGAGGTTTTCTTCTGGCAATTTTCCATCATCTATTGGCAATAAGTCGGACAAACTCGTTCACTGGTGCCATGGAGCTCCTTCGATGACTATGCTCTTCATTCTTGCTCATGATGTAAGTATCTAGTCACATTAAATGCAATTTTGAAGACTTAGGACGGAGTTAATGGTGTTTTTCCAGGTTTTTGGTGATGAGGGATACCTGAAGACTGCGCAAGATTGTGGAGAAGTCGTGTGGGCTCGTGGATTGCTCAAGAAAGGCTGTGGAATTTGCCACGGAGTCTCTGGGAATGCTTACACATTCTTGTCTCTCTATCAGAAGACACAGGTAAAGAAGAAACAAAAAATCATTATCTACTGATTACATAAGTTTTATTAGTTGTTTTTAATGTTTCTCTAGGACTTAAAACATCTCTACCGAGCATGCAAGTTCGCTGAATGGTGTTTCGACTACGAGAAACGACAGAATAGAGTCCCAGACAGCCCATATTCACTCTTTGAGGGTAATTCTAATTTTTTTCTTCTAGTTCAACTTCTCTTAGAGGTCAATTTTAATCAAATCCAATTGATTTTTCAGGTCTTGCTGGTATTATTTATTTCCTTGTCGATCTTACAAGACCTTCAGTCGCCAAATTCCCTGGGTACACTTTATAAATGATAATATACTCCAGATAAATCCGAGAACTGTATACAAAATTTATTGATCTTGAGCTGAACTCCAAGTGAAGAAGGTTGTCTCTGTACATTAATTAAGAGTTTTATCAAATAAACAGGGACAAAGTGTCATTTTTGCGATAATACTATCTAAAATTAAGTGATATTACTTATAAATAAACTTGGATTGCAAAGAAGGAGAAGACAGTTTGCTGAAAGCATCACTGAATGATTGACGAGAGAATATGGCTGAGGAAATGCAAGCCTTTGCATCGCGAAGAGTCGTTTTCGATGATGAAGTTTCACCAGCAATCATTGTAGTTCAAGAGGGAACAATTATAGAAATTATTTGTGGCAATATCGATGAAGAAATTGATCTTCTGTATGACGTAAGTTACTTCCTAATGGAATGAGAAGAATCTTCAGATGATTTTCATGTTTTTTTTTGTCTTTAGAAACACCCTGGAATAGTAATTGAAGACTTTGGATCCAGTGTCTTGATGCCTGGTCTCGTGGACTCTCATGTGCACGTCAACGAGCCTGGCAGGACTCACTGGGAGGGATTTTACACTGCGACGAAGGCAGCAGCAGCTGGTGGAGTCACAACCATCGTAGATATGCCTCTGTAAGTTAAATAAAAAATCTAAAAAAGAATTATTTCTATTAAAAATAAATTTTTGAGCAGAAATTCTATCCCTCCAACGACGTCAGTGGCTAATCTCAAGGAAAAAATCAAAGCTGCTGATGATAATGTCTTCGTGGATGTTGGCTTTTGGGGTGGAGTCGTGCCTGGAAACATTGTGAGTTCAATTTTTATAGTAAAAAAAAATTTTTTTTAATAATTTAAACGATTACTTAATCTTTTAGAATGAGCTGAGACCAATGGTTCAAGCTGGTGTGGTCGGTTTCAAATGCTTCCTCTGTCCAAGTGGCATCGACGAGTTCCCCCACGTGTCTCTGCAAGATGCAGAAGAAGCCTTGAAGGAGCTAGGACCAACTAAATCCGTCCTAGCTGTAAGAAAGTTTATCTATTAATTAAATTCAAGGGATAATTGAGGTTGCATTCTGGGTTTTCAGTTTCATGCAGAGCTTGAGGACAAGGTTTCGCTCAAAGGAATGGATCCAATGTTATACGAGACCTTTCTTCGCTCTCGTCCAGCCAGCATGGAAGTCACAGCCATCGAGGCTGTATCTTCACTCTGCAAAGGGTCTAAGTTAGCTTAAAAATCCTACAGATCTCTGTAATAAATTTAATTAATGATAAACTATCGATTTTATTATCTAATTAATTTGATTTTAGTGTTCGTTGTCACATTGTTCATCTCTCAGCGAGTGAAGCTCTTCATATTGTAGCAGATGCTAAGAAAAATGGTGCTCCATTGACTGCAGAAACGTGTCATCATTATCTAACACTATCTTCTGAAGAAATTCCGAAATGTGCCACGCAATTCAAGTGCTGTCCGCCAATTCGAACACGACAGAATAAGGAAAAGCTCTGGAGAGCATTGAAAAATGGAACTCTGGACATGATCGTGTCTGATCATTCGCCTTGCACTCTGGACCTGAAGAAAGGCAATTTTCTCGAGACTTGGGGTGGCATTTCTTCCTTACAATTCGGTAGAGACGCAGTCATTTTTCCCAAGCTTATTAATAAAATTAAATACATATTAATGAGTATTATAAAAATATCTTCAGGTCTTTCTCTCGTCTGGACTGAAGCAGAGTCTAGAGGAATGACTATCAACGACGTTGCACGTCTGTTGTCAAAGAATCCTGCTAAATTATGTGGATTGGACTGCTCCAAAGGAGGTATTCGTCGAGGAATGGACGCAGACTTTGTTGTGTGGGAGCCAGAAGCGATGATAACTGTAATGAAAAAGTCTTTTAAAGTTATTTTTCATCAATTAAATAATTCTATTGTTAAGCGATAAAAGGAGATAAGTCGATAAAAAAGTAAATTTCACTAAAATTTTTCACAAAATTTATTAAATCTCGGAAACTATGAGAGATAACGCAAAATTGCATATGACCTTTTTTGTAGAGGATTCAATTTCCTACAAAAAAGGTCTAATGTAATTTTATCCTACCTCTCATAGTTTGCAAGATATCTCGAAAAATCTGAATAAATGATTTTTTGTTGAGAAAAATTTTTTATTAAAAACAAAATTGATTATAGCTCGAAAACTGTGCGAGATATGACAAAAATGCATAGGACCTTTTTTATGGAGAATTTAATTTCCTACAATAAAGGTCTCTTGAAATTTTATCGTATTCCTCATAGTTTTCAAGATATTGGAAAAAAATATAAATCTACAATTTCTGACAAATTGTCGACTTATCTCGTTTTCCTGCTCAATTACAAACATATTCCACATTATTATTAATATTTCTCTTTCAATTCTAGGTGGAGAAGGCTGATATTTTGTACAAGAATAAGGTAATTGTCTATCAATCAAACAATTCTAATAAAGATAAGAAGATATTCATTGATTATTCTTTTAGATAAGTCCTTACGAAGGAATGATATTGAAAGGTCGAGTTTCCACGACAATTCTTCGTGGAACTATTATCTACAAAAATAGTCAAGTCTGCAACTCGACGAAAGGAAGACTCCTCGTGAATTCAAGTCCCTCTCTCACGTGTTAATCATGTGAAGTATAAGAGGTAAGACCACAAAGAGAGAGAGAGAGAGGCCTCTCAGGTCAACATTTACGACCTTGTCTCGAGGCAAAACGTGTTCTACACCACGATGATTCATTTCTTCCAACACATATCCACGAGCATGACGTCATTGCGTATACATAGCCGTGTATAATTCCAAGAAATTGATAAAACCACCATCATACCTAAAGTCAAAGAAATAATCTAAAGAATTTCTCTTAATGCCCCGTCACATACAAAAGGTAAATTACAAAATATATCAAATTCTTCAATGTCTCTTAATAATAAAACATCGCTTGTAAAAGGAAAAATCCATCGATGGAATTTTTTTCTGTTTATCCAGCGCTTTAGAATAACACACCTACATACATATTTATGTGTCCATGGGGCTCAAATGCGGCCGATGACGTCATCGGATGACGTAGGCGCCTCATTATACTGCCCGGAAGTGGGGAGAAGCAATGAAATTGCGTTTTTACCAATTCTTTTTTTTTTATTTTCAAATTTCCCGCTCTATTCTCCATTATTATTTAAATAAAAAAAAAACGAATTTAATTATTATCTCATTGATTTTATTACTTTTATCTTTCTAACCTAAAAAAAAATTTGAAAATTGGCGGCAAAATTTCAAGGTTAGAATTTTCACGATTACAATATTTTTGGCGTCGCAGACTCAAGAAATAATCGAAATTCCCTTCGATCGAACGCCAAAGCACGAGAGAGAGAGAAGAAATGAGATAGGTTAAGTATGCGGGCGGTGGGGGGCGGGTTAAAGGAGGACGGAAAGACGGTGGCTCTCTCTCTCGTGCAGCCGCCATTTTGATGGTGACGCGCGGATTGGAGGTCGTGGGCTCCACCAGTGACGAAGCCACTGGAGTTTTGACGTGGCTGCTACGTACCTGCCCGTTTGCCCACTCCGATTGCAGCAAAGTTGGTGACGAGAAATACGTAACTGGTAAGTACACCAGCTGGAGAATAATAACAAGGAGGCATGGACCGTGGCGAGGAGGTGGGTGATCGAGACATTATTGATATATCCAAGGAGATAGTGTGCGTGATGGTTCGTGGCCCAACAACGAAACCCTGATGGATCGTCCACACGCTGGACAGAGGCATCTCCAACGCCGTCGAGAAAACTCGGATAGTTCATGTTTGGATGGACAAATAAAAAAAAAATATGGCGCCAGTAATAACACAGTCAAAATAGAAATACAAACTCGTCGTGGACGTGCTCATGGTACTGGATATGTTGTTGGGGAAATGGAATTTAGTTCTGTTGACTTCATACGTTTCAAACGTGACAACACGATGAGGATCATCGACAACCTCTTCGTGGCATTGTTGCTCTCACGACAGAGTGTGTTTATGCTTCTCGTCGCGAATCATCTGAATAGAGACGACGAACGATTTTGCTTTATTTTTAGCACTAGCATGTAAATGACGCAGTTGCATATTGCCATGTGAGTGGCGGGAGATTTAAAAGTTGCATTTTCAAGAGAGTTTTGGGTGTGTGAGGCAGAGGGGATTTTTTGGGATATTTATTTGTTAATGAAGGATTTGAGGATTGATATGTTTTTGATTTCAGGGCTCGTGGTCCCCAGGCTATGGAAAGTATGGTGGAAGAAAACGGATCAGCTGTTGACCCTCTGGCATCGCCTGGCTCCCAGAGTGGCGATTCAGCTCCTGCGATTGCTACCTCGGTACAGTCACTCAATCGAAATCAACAGCAAACTCATCATCTGGTAGCCTCCACCAGCATTGTGCAACTGACACTACCGTCGTCGGGGACCACACAGGTACTTTAGAAAATGTTTTTTTTTTTTTTGGTTAATTTTCGTTAATTGTTGGAATTTGCATGCTGCATGCTCTTCGTTCTCGTTTGAAAGCACGAGGAGAAGACAGAACCAAACAGAATGCTGGTCTTGGCTTACTTTCTTCATTTCACTAAGAGCTTTATATAGATTATATGTTGATTTGTTCGTTACAATGGAATTTTAAACCTTCAGGTACAATCGGTTATCCAACCAAATCATCAGTCTGTAATCCAGAGTGCTACAAACATCCAGCCTGTAGCCATCTCCAAGGGCAATGTCATCCTCGTCAGCAAACCCAACTCTGTTATTCAAACTGCACAGGGTAGTTTACAAACGTTACAGGTTAATTAACAATTTTTCTTTCATTTACAATTCTATCATTAAGTGGTAAAACGAGATCAGTTGGGGATTTATGGAAAATTTTCGAAGCTTACATTTTTTCAAATATCTCAAAAACGATGCGAGATATGATAAAATTACTAGAGACCTTTTTTGTCGGAAATTAAATTCTCTATAAAAAAGTTACTATACGTTTTTGTCGTATCTCGCATAGTTCTCAAGTTATAATCAATTTTATTTTTAA
>JABSMT010000997.1:0-21690 GCA_018902335.1 Eumacrocentrus americanus | reverse complement strand
ATAAAAAAAAATTATCTGTAAAAATTCAGATAATCCGAGCAAAAATGTACGCACTCTATGAATAAATACGAAACTCTTTTACCAACCGAGTAGACAGTATTTATAAATATATTAATACACCTAATATAGGTAATTTCACCAATCGTTATTGTCTGCAAGGTCATCTCCATTATTTCCACGTAAAGATGCGAAAAGTACATCTCGCACTTTTGGTTTAGGATCCTCCTTAATCTTTGTTGGTATAGCTTCTACCTCTCCCAGCATCCATTCCAGCTCTGAAATATTTTAAAAGCGACATTGTAACATTTAATTAATTAATTAATTAAAATTCAGATTAATTTCTAAAGGCATATTACGTACCTGCTTCTGTTAATTTCATGCCTCGGAGCTCGATTGGTCCAATTATCTGTTTTACCATGCTTCCATTGTAGTAAATAAAGAGTGTAGGCAAATTTTTGTCTGGCCAATTAGGGATGCATGTAGTGGAGACACTTTTCAGAAATTTTGTAGCTAGAAATTTTCTCGCCAAAGATGCCAAGTGTTGATTGATCAAGGTGCACAAAGGAATGCTGTAAAAATAAATATTCATGAAATCAGAGAATTTACCATGTAAAAAAGAAATTGTGGCAAAGCTTACCCTGGTTTGTATAGATGAAGAATCACCCAGATATCCTCCCCAGCATTATTAACCTCCTGAACGTAGTCCTGAGCAGAGATCTCCCTTACTTCTCCATATTTTGCTGTGCTGGCAAACGCCTTCATCTCCGCTATTCTCTTTCTTCTGTAGTCCTCCAGGACTTTCTCGTCTTCTTCATCCTCAAGTTCGTCCAGCTCATCTAGACTCTTATCCTCCAACTTTTGAACTTCTAAAATGAATCAAAATTTTCTATCAACTCAAAGTTGACAAAAATGTAAATCTAACATGCATAAAATTAAAAAAACTTACCACGACCAGTTCGCTGATCTATTGTATTTTCCAAAAGATCTATAATTTCATCTTCTGTAATTTCCTTTTCCTTGGGCTTCTCAGGAATGATTCCCTTGGACCTGAGGATGTCATTCCACTCAGTATCTTCGTTTGGATCTTGCTAAAAATCAAAGCACATATACATTAAAACTCGCCACATTAATATTTCAATTAAAAAAAATGTAATCAGAACTTCAGACTCACCATTTCGCTTGTGACTCAGTCACCGTCACTAATTAACGCCCGCAAGAACTAAAGAAATAGATATTTCTATCGACACTCCCACATTTGGTCAATGGGTCAGGTTACGTTTCACTCCGTTTCAGAAAATCTCACTCAGTACAGCTCAGCAGGGGATTGAGACACTAGACTCCAGCGAATAAATGATATTTTAAAGGCAAATAAAAATGTTTCCAAAGTGTGTGCAAGCAGCCAACAATAACAGGACGTTAATAAAGTACAAAATCATCCTTAACAAGCCCCAATAACTTTATAATCAACTTTTACAATAACAATTAAGTGCACTTGAATTTGAAAATATTCAAATATCCGCGCGCTGCCGCCATCTTGGAAAGAATAACCAAGTTGCCAATTTCTCCGCTAGAGGGCTCAGCGCTACCACTTTTTTGTTCGACAATTGTCGCGAGTCCTCGGCTGCCATCGGCAGTATGGAATATGGTGGGGTGACGTCACGACGCATGTTCCGTACTATCGAATATATTCGAATGACAGGTGGTACGGCACACTACTTCGTTGTTCTTACGCTGAATTAAGTTGGTGTTGTGCGTATAATCAGTAGTGATAACAAATCATTAACTGTGGTGACGATTCGTGGACTGAACGTTATTTACACGGGAAAAAACCGATCGTGTGCCATGCTCGTGTTTTACGTACGCCGTTGTCTCTAGCTGTTCGTGCAAAGTTTTATGATGTATCCACCGAAATCGTCCGAGCTCTCCGAAAAGTTTAGCTCCATAAGAAAAGGTATGACTATTCTCTGTCAATGAGCTGTGCAGCTCTCCTCATCCTTGACCGGTTTACACATTCGACAGACTATGCATTTGATGCTGGAGCCTTGATTATAATTTCGATGGATGCTCTCCCGGTTATTTAATTGAATGTTGTTTTTTTTGTCCTTGTACGTTCGTACCTGTCTCGACTGATAGGCGTAATCGTTGCAATAGGAATGTATTAAAATGAAGCGTAGAATGAAGAATTTTTTTTTTGTTTTTCAGTGGTTTTAAGAGATCGGTACGTTGTACTTGGCGTAGAACGCCGTGAATTTTCGTTCTTGTGAGTAAAGATATATATGTGAAATAAAAGGTGTGGTAGGGTTGCAGGAATTTTTTAACACCATTTTTTCATGACTAATTGTTAAAAATTTATTTTTACCTTTATTCTACTTTCCCTTCTCACTCCTAAATTCATATATCAGTCATGCATGTTCTCACGCTTAATTAGGTATTATTTATTTCCTTTTTTTCCTGGCATTCATTCGATTTCGTTGCACATACTTGAGAAAGCGTAAAGACATTAATTTTATTGGCAAATCAATCATCATTTTACATGGAAATATAAAAATTTCCATCATTTTCCGCCAAGTAATTTCCCTGATGAAGATAATAATGCTCCTCAGTCTATATCTAGCTATAAACCTCACAAAACGCTTCGGAATGCCATTATAAAGTGAGTTTCTCGAATGCTCTTAGCGTGGGAGGGCTTATGGACTTTGTCATATGTAATGAATTATCGTCGAAGTATAGTTACTTCTCATACCTTGGGACCGAAATGTTAATTACAGGCAAAAGCTCGCAATAGGAAACTCAACTGGGTACTGGTCATCAATTATTACCTAGAAGAGTAAAAAAGAAAAATATACCATTTTTTTAGCACGTTGGAAGGTGCCAGGGATTTATTGATTTTGTCTAACTCTCTGCTTCACTTGTTCTACTGCCAATAATTTTTTTTAATCTACGTTTAATAGCAAGGCAAAATAATCGAATTATTGTCGTTAACGGCGCTCTCGGTGATGGTAAAGAAGTAAAAGGGGTATAATAATAATATTATTGATAATATAAATTAATTGGACAAGATTCATTAGTTCTTTTTTGATGATGGATGATAGGTGGTGCAAAGGTCAAGTTGGGACATCTATATGGGGCAATGCGTGTCTCGTAAGGCGGGCGCTGTCATCGCTGCATCGTCGTACAGAATCATGGACAAGCCCGCCAAGAATCAGGTGAGTTATCCTCCTCCTCATTCACAAATTTTCATTTATCTAAACTAACAATATTTACGCCACTTTTAAAGGGAGGGTACGATTTTTTTTGCTTACAATCCGGAACGAGGAGGCGATACGATAGGATGGCGAGTGCGTCGACCTTTTCTACTAGCTCGACGGTTTCAGCGGCATGCTCTCGCGTAAAACCACACGACAAGATTTATACCTACAGGATCGGTTACACGAACCACGAGCTGTCGACACCTGGGATGTCACATAATAATTGTTTTCCGCCTTGTGCCAATCATCGATATGAAGCTAGACGAGGCCTTTCGCTTTTCACCACTCCATCATTCTCCTTGGAATTATGTTCTTCACAGTCAGTTCATATCCGTTCTCAAAAAAAAAAAGTCATCATTCTTGCAAAAGGAAAGGAAAAAAATTGTCTCCCAAATACCATATAGGAAATTACGCGTCAAGCATATTTTTATGTTTTTTATGTACGTTATTATGATTAATATACTTGCGTGACTCACGCCTCGTTCGCTCAATGGAATTTAATTAACGCAATCCTGCAGATTTAATTGTCAGTAAAAGACATGGAGATACTACATTTGATCTGATATTACGCAAGCGGACGCGACACCTCTCTTTCAATTGGTTTTTGTGAGCTCTAGGTCTTTGCACTTGGATATTTTTTCCAGCTATTCTATTCATAGAACTGTGTATCTTTTATCGCGATTGGTACATGCCAATGCTCCCCACGTATAAATGAGTGACCTGCTTTCGAGAATCGATCCAGTATTGATAGTGTGCCCGTCGATTTCTCGTTCAATATTCAATTCACAACAAGGATCGGTCTCCATATTATATACAGAACCAAAAAAATATATAGAGATAACTGAAAACATTATTAATAAACCTGTCAATTAATCGACGCCAATGGATTATAAATTCGCCGGCTATAGAGATAGTATAGGTAGGCACATGAAGTGAAAGATTGCATGATCGACCAAGCGTTTGGCTGTATGCTATGTAGGATAGCTTCGCTGCCAAGCCGAACCAAGCGTTAATTGCAGTGTAGGTGCACGTAGCATCCCATTGATTCCTCTTGCATTGCATCCGCTCTTCAGCGTGTCTTCTTCCTCTCACTCTTGACTTTCTCGAGGCACGCGTGCCCGAGATTGCACTTGATTGCTTCTTTGTGCTGCACCTATATACTATATAATCCAACTACATGTCTTTCTTTATCTGGTTCTGCAACTTTTTCTTATATCTGATCAATGTGGAAAGCGGTGACTTCCGTCTCGACGAGTGCAGAACCCCATTTCTGCCGTCAGTGAATTCAATATTAATATTAGAAACACCTTCCAGTGTAGGCTTAAAAACATTTCGCGAAGGCGAATAATACATAGTAGAGGAAGGACTCATGAACTTTAAAGAGCGTGGGAGATTAGTGTGTCTGTATACAATAAAGTACGATGGTCGTCGTGAGAAAAATGAAATTTCTCCTTGAGATTCCCCTGAGGTCTTCTCTGTGAACCGTTAGTCTGCAGGAGGTTCGCGATACTATCGTAACACAGAGGGTTTTAAATACGTTCCGCTTGGGATCGCATGCCGTTTGTATATAACAGCATTCATGTATAGGCATCATCAATTTAAACGGACACACGCTAGTTGAGGTATACATTAAGCAGTATAACCAGGAAGGTGATGAAGCAGCTGATCGCATGCGCCTCTCAACGAGCGGTTCAAGTTCATATTCCTGAGGTTCAATGTCCTTCTAGGGTCCTCGACTTGCCTATTCCTATATATACTTATGTATTTTCTAAATGATTATATACTTGGCGTATTTACACAATCGTTATTTTCATTATATGTTTTCTTTTCCGGTTCCTCGTTTAAAAGTCGTATACAAACGATGGGCATCCATCCACAAAGAACTTTCTAAATCGGCTAACGACAATCGAGGTCACATGCAGATACTTTTGCAGCATATATGTTTTGGTTCTCCGAGTACATACTCATTATTATTTTTTTTTACATTCATATTTTCTGTCAATGTGGGAGTAGAGGGTTAATACCGTGTGACACTTCTCCACCGGAAGCAACAATCGCTGATGAGAATAAAAATAGTCAAGTGAGAAGGCCGGTGTAGAAGGAAATTAAAATAAAAGACAAAAAACATTGCTCAAACATTTCGGAATGGTTACTCTGTGTGAGCAAGTTAATTATACGTTTATGTATACTTATATATTTTAATTTTTTGTCTTGTTCTATTTTATGCGGGCCTATTTATCATGTTTGGAATATACATATAATTACATTGTTATGAATTTCAAGTGAAATAATTGCCCGATCCGCTTTCGTGCGTTCATTTCAAATTCTTTTCGTTGTTTTATCTGATGAATTAAATTACAAACGAGGGAAATAAAAAAATATGGAGGCATCCAATATAGAAGCATTGTGCAGACCTCTAAATTTCGCATTGCAGCATTTGTATATCGGTATAAAGTTAATGCAGAGAAGCACGAGGCATGCCAATCTAGGTACATATATACCCGCAAGACATGATGAAACAAAATTTATCATCAAGTGCACGGAGAGAAAAGGTAAAGGTCGCGTAACAGAATCAGAGGACAATTCGCCTGCAATAGATATCGATTGGAGAGTCAGTTGAGAGCGCAGACCATGGCTGAAACTGGTGTGTCTAAGCCTCACGTCCGCGCAGTTCTCCGGGTATCGATTCACGGTGGCGCCGGGCGGACCACGTGAGTCATCTCCTGGCGAATGCCATCCATGCACCTATTCTTTCTCTCCCTTTTTACTTGGCCTGAACAAACTACTAGCTACAAACCCCTTAGCTCTACTCTGCCTGAAAAGACACTCTTCTTCTCTCTTATTTCTTTTTATATCGTACTTCAAAGGCATTGCAAGGGACACAAGATACTTTTATTTTCCGATTCTGAGAACGTAGATTTATCTTTCAGAAGCCCTTACTCCGCAAGAAGCCATAATCATTCTGCTTTTCAATTGATCGCGTTATGCGATTAGCTCACTAGCTCAAAACCAAAAATTGACCGTGACATTGTCCAGTCAACAGTCATTCTAGCGTCAAAATGATAATATAATTAACGCATATAAAACATAAAATTTCAAACTAATCATCTTCAATTTCCCACTATGACATATACTCTCTGGATTCATGTTTCTCCTCTCTCGCCCTCTCGAAGTTTGCGTTCGCGCAGTGGCGTCGTGACGCCGGCGCCGTAAGCTCAATCGATCCTCTTTTATATATTCGACTGGCCAGGGTTATCTGGTGTGCGTAGCCTCGACGAAACGTAGAGGCTAAACGACTTGACGGCATCGTCGTCAGGAGGACGATGTAACGTCACCGGGTGATTGCGTCTCTCTGTCAGTCAATATAAATTTTTCGTCTGCTGTACGCCAATGGCCAGAACCCCGTGATAAGCTGTGCGAATCTCTTGAGACCTTGGAATTTGATAATCGCCTCGTGGGCAATCCGATAAGCGCCATTCCTCGGAGGAGAGGGACACTGGAAGGAAGGCACGAGAGAGAGAAAGAGATGACGAGAGAAGTAACGCAATTAATTTAATTCACACGTATACGTCGCAGTAGCAGCTTCTCTTGATAGAGACATGGATTATCGATATGGGCTGCGTTATAAAGAAGACGACGCTGCGGAGAACGAGAAAGACTGCGTCAGCAGTACTGTACTGGTAAGGGTGTAATATATATGTGCCAGTGGGTGTTTTTTTTTTCTTCTGAAAAATCTACTGACGTGATCATACACACAAGGGATAGTAGAGATATACCCACGCTTCCGTGAGTCATGATTTCATGAGATGTGTCTCTTTCGCTTCGTACTGTTCCTCTTGGCGCAACGCTTTTGGCGGCGTGCAGACGGACAACTGTACTGTCATGCCGGTGCTTGAGACTCGAAATAGAACGTCTTTCCCGTCAGTTGGCCCACTACTCTCAGTAAAATCTCTCACTTTACTCGTTACTAATTTTCCGAGTGTGTGGTGCTCCAGTGCGAAGCACTATAACACCATCAGCAAGTCTCTATTGCTGTAAAACTATTTTTTGAACTTCATATGCTAATAGTTTATATAAATAAGGAAAATTTTGATTATTAATTGTCAATTTTTTTTTTGTTGATTAATTCAGGACGACAGCAAGAGCGCGGCGAAGAGGGGCGCGCCACATACACGGGGCACCGCCATATCCTTTGGATTCCGGCGAAGGTCACGCGGTGATGGCAACCACATGTCGATAGCAAACTGCGAGGCCGATGTGATTCCCCCACGCTCAAAATCCGTCGGCCCTGAGCAGGTACGAAAATGTATCATTGATGACGACGATCGACATCACCAGCGCGTCCAGAGTGCGTCATCAGGACGCTCGACCCCACGATTGGCACCACCCAAGAAAGAAGCAGCTAGTGGCATCGCTGTAAGGACAAATCGCTTTGGCTTTAGACAACCACAATCAGCAAAGTACACTGACAAGGTGGCTGACGTTTGCTCGAATCACAGTGCGAGCCACTTCAATCAGGAGAAGCTGCTGCAGCAGGAGACTACCAGTCAGGTTTCACGACCCTCATCGAGAACGACTCATGCCACTCCACCTAGCTCAAAGCTCAGGCCCTCGCCGGTGAACAATCAACCGGCGTACAATCACGGAAATAATCCGATGGGTGAAACGAATCGAAGAACGACTAATATCCCCGAGCCAATCAGTAAATATACCCTCCACACGAGTCATCTTCCCTTGCCGCAATTCGCTGTCAGGATGAATGACACTAATTCCAAGATCGCCAAAACTGCAGCGAATCAAAGTAGAAAAGTATCAACGGCTTCTAAAGGCTCTGCAGGCTCGCAGTCAGGCTCAGGAACCGAAGACTCTGGTATTGGTAGTCAGCCTGGTTATCTAGTGGATAATGAGCCAATCCACGGCATGGACTACTTGGATGGTGCATCGCCTGGCAGGCGAATGCAGGGCAGACCGAGAAATTTGAGGATGGTAGTCAGTGGCAAGAGTTTTGACGTACGTGATGTCGATGACGACAGTACTGTGACTGAAATTTCCGTGATAGCTCTGCCAAAGTCATTTGCCACTGTTAATCTCAGTTCTGGTTTGGTACGAGAACGTGCCACTCAATATCAGAGAATTATGAACAAGGATAACAGGTATACAGAGTCGACGACCTCGATGTCAACGACTTCATCAGAAGGCTATGACGAGGGTCTCGGTGAAGAGAAGGTCTACAAGGATCGTTCACGCTCAGAGAAGGTGTCCTCCATCAAGTCAGACTTCAGTCCACCAAGCTCAGACGATCCTGAATACGGTCACGGTGAGGCAATGGCCGATGAGTATTCCCTCAGCTCCAGCGACGAGTGTCGAGCCAATCACACTCAGCATCTTAAGACCATTTCCAATGCAGCAAAGAGTGGAACCTTGCCAAAGAGCACACTGCGCTCGGTGCTGCTCACTATTGAGGATCCTGCATTTGCTGCGGCAGCTGCAACCTCGACTACACTCATCGACGACGAGACATCACCAGTTGACAGTCTAGTTGACAGTTTAACAGCCAGTATTACGCAGTCAGATGGCCAGCCCTCTAAGAAGGAACGTGTAATGGAGAAATCTGGAAATGCAATCGATGACGATTCACCAGGGACACCCACAAACGCCTCTAATTCCTTGAGCCTGTCCGAGGGAAGGGAGTACTTTGATGACGAGATTGCTGACCAGCCAGGACTGACATTTGATGACACAATGCGTGGCGCACACGAGGCTCAATCCGGCAGAGCGAGTCAAGCAGTTACTGACAACAGCCAGACCTTGATTGAACCCATTCCTAAGTCACGTAAGTCTTCTTATTCGTCGTTTATCAATTTCAAATCAATTAACTTTCTGTTAATTCTGCCTTTGCCGATGTTTCCAGATCTGTTGCAAGGCAAAAATGTGGAAAATAGTCCAATAAATTGCCGAAGGATTAGCCGAACAGGCAGCGTGGATACGCTATCACCATGTGAATCCATCACGTCCGATGACTTGATGTTGGATTATGAGCGCAGTGAGGCCAGCTCTTACGACGAGACCAATCGAAGGTAACAATTATCTTTTTTATATTTTTTTATGTACAATTTATTTACATAGTAGTTATTGCATTTTTCAGATTGGAGTCCAGCTCGGCATTGCATGAGATGGATGATGCAACCATTCTCTCAGAATTGGAAGCCCAGGGTGAGGAGGTCATGAGGGAGTGGTCATCGTTATTGGGCACTCATCCTCAGCATTCAATCTCCAATTTGGCAAACAATAACGTAAACTCCAACAATAATAATTCCAATAACAACAATTTGCAGACCAGTGAATCTGGGTGTGTATTCTCACTTATTTTTTCTATTTACATGATCCATGACTTTGTCAAAATATTTTTTTACGAATACTAGAAAAATCATTGGAGGTTAATAGCGGTGATTTTTATAGATTTACTCTTTAGGACAAGCCATGGATCACTCGTATATATTTTTAAAGTTGTGTTTATGCTTTATTGGTGCATATTTTCGTTGCGTAAATAAGCTTAGTCATGTGTCGACATTTAGTAATGAACTTCCTGCAGATTCCGATTATACTTCTGTTTATTAGTCCGCCAAATTGTTTTTCAAAGCTATCTTACAATGTAAACATTGTAATTAATGATTCACACACGTTAGAGTAAAGTGGAGTTCACTAAATTTATTAACGTGGTTTCGTAATATTGAGGTCATCGACTGATGCTCTAAACGAAGTTGAATGTTTACGTATTCTCGTAGACAGTTCGGAGCCACGTGGAAATACCTCCAGCTGCCACTACTGTCAGTATAACTATAAATATAGAGCTGCAGAGTTTATCGTCCGGTGGTAAAGTACACTGCAGCGTGATCATTACAATTTTATAGGCAACAATGTTTATTGAAAAAAATTAATTGACTTCTCCATTAAATAATTATAGAATTCTTCATTATGACCATTTATATTGGAAGCGCACAAGTACGTGAGGCCCTTCTTCTGTGTCTGCTCGTCCTTCTATTGATCCGGCTAGCCTTCAGCAATGTAGAACGTGCTGAATAATATAAAATAACAATGAAACTGTGTATAGGTAAATAGGCAACAGCTTTTTTCTCGTAACTTTGTTCCTTCTATTCATCAATATAACTTCTGCTATGAGGATAATCAAAATGAACGTGTAATAAGTATACTAATGCTTCTTATGAACGACCAAGAATGTTCCTGAATTCTCCAACAAGGTCAGTGAGGCCGACATCATTGTTAAACGAAGCCAGGAATGACAGGATTTCAAAACGTGCCTCGCTTGGCATTTTCGTTATGAGTCACGAATGGAGTTTACTATTATAGCATAACTCATAGAAACTGTACATAACAATGCCCAAGGAAAGATTACGAGTTTCATTATAGTTCCCCTTCTCATTGGACACTGCCGGCGCAGCCGGTGGTTGACGCGATCGAACCGCGTCGTATTTTCAGACCCTGCTTCAGTATTCAACTCGCCGTCGTGGATATCGCGAGTTGGGGGCGTCACACTTTATTCTCTCTCAGTTAGTCGCAGCGTGACAGCTTCCCACAATCGATCCACATGGCTTGATTTCATGGCTCAGTCATTTCGTGGTTCCCATTCTGCTCGGTATATAAAAATACATAGAAAAATATCTACGATTATTATTCCTATTTATTTAATAAATTAATTAAGCTAGGTTTTGTGTAGATACTGACAGAAATATTTTAATGAAAGAGAAGCTTATTATAATTTTATAGTATGCTCTCTACTCACGCTCTTCGTTAAATTCATTTCCTGCGACGCGTCTGCGCTCGAGATTTTAATGTGGATATTGACAGTGTCTGCAATCTGATTAGTGCCCTTCAATTAGACTAATGAAAGTTTGTCTGGCAGGGACTCCAGAGACAGATAAAATTATTTCTTAAGAAATGAAATTCTTCCCTTGTCTTTCAGCTCTTATCAATAATTTAGTCACAATTGTTGAAGAAAATTAATTTATTTTCCCTTGTTTCCCTCATTTAAATTCCTTCACTCTTTCAGGTGCTTATTATCTATTTTTGCATTGCATGTACTGCTGATTTTATACAGAGTCCTCCAAGTATCAGAATAAATGTCAGCATGACTTTTCTCTAGCTATTTGCCTGTTTCACCTTCATGACATTAGAAATATTTTAATGTATTCGTAAACATCGCTTTGGGGCTAATTATTGTACTGGTGAAAAAATAATTACACATATCATAATACTTTCATATTCGCCAATTCATGCTCTTGGGTGCCAGGGTTATAGTATGAACCGATCACTTTTGTAATCAAGTCGTATAGTTATTCGAGAATTCTATTATACCCCACAAGAGGCAAAAGATTTTTTACTTATGGGAATGAATAAAGAATTAAAGTAACTAAATAAAAAAAGGAACTGATTCTTTCTGTCGGATGATTGAGAGGTAGTATTTTGTGTTCTAGCGCACTTATAAAGAGAGTGAAGCAATTGCAAAATGGAGAGGAGGCTACGGGTGGGGACTACTACCAACTGACTTATCCTAACTAGCAAACACCCACCGGCCCTCCCCTGATGACTAACTGCACTATAACACCAGGTGCTAGTGAGAGGCGAGGGGTAGACGAAGAGAGGGAGAGAGATAGTGTGAAAAAAATTGAATAAGTTGACATAGCAATTACACATTAGAAGAAGCCATTCAGGGATGCAGAAGACGTAGCGCTGACAGTAGAGACATGACAGGCTTAGAGAATTTATTGATTTCGATTTTTATTAAATCCGAACCCGTCGCACAAAATCGTAGTGAACTCTTTTTGGACATCTTCGCTAGAGAAGTGAGAAGAAATTTTTTAGCTACGATAAAAACGAGTATTTTTCCAATTTCATATCAAAAACCTGTCCAATAGTATGGTGTCGTGTAGCAATTGAATCAGTGATTCCATTTACATTGTTAAAAGTCTAAAAATTTGAGACGTATTTAAAAAAACTTTTCTCATCTATATGCATTTCGTAATTCTATATAACTAATTAGCCAAAATATTTACCTCTTAGTAATAATGAATTTAAGATAAACGTTCGTGCAATACAAATATATAATATCTAATGCTAGATAAAAATATTTCGCAACACAAATATTCAGCGTCAAAGGCCAATATGTTTAAATACATTCCAAAGGAAAGTTTCATGGACATTATGTACGGATATTGAAGGATAATCCTGGTAACAAAACCGTCATAAAGCGGATCCAGGTGCAAAATCAACTACTAGACCTGCCGGACAGGAAAAGACAATAAAAGTAGAATCGGAGGGAGTGAGGAAGAGGAATACTCGTGCTTGGGAGTGTTATACTCAACACTTGCTTCGTGACTTTCAAGAGAGA
This sequence comes from Eumacrocentrus americanus, assembly GCA_018902335.1. Lineage (NCBI taxonomy): Eukaryota > Metazoa > Arthropoda > Insecta > Hymenoptera > Braconidae > Eumacrocentrus > Eumacrocentrus americanus. The sequence goes on along the minus strand of JABSMT010000997.1, from coordinate 9,036 downwards.
CACTCCAAGTGTGAAGTAAAAGTGTAAACACAAAAAGAAACAATTGTGTCAGCTTTGATCTCAAAGAGCAGAAAAATGGCGAAGTGAGGGAAGGAAGTTTTTTTTGCATAAAATGATTGATCGGGAGGACGGATAAAATTGGCAAACGGACGAAAAATGAAGGAGCCAGGCATGCAGAATTCTGGAACTACTAAAGTAGCCACGACTGGCGCCAGTGTGGCTCTAAGCAATGGGTAAATAGCCATATACAAATATCTGCATCCACCCTTCCCTCTTATACGTATACATGAACAATTATAATATCAAATGCATCTGCATACGACCGTTACATAAAGGACTTCTTCATGCCAAGAGTATCCCAACGATTTTTGTTGCCCTTCGTAAAAGCAGGAACGTGTCCGAAGAGTCGCGTCATTAGTTTGATCGATAATTCCAATGACTTAGGACCAATGACACTACATGAACGTGGGAATAAAATCCTATAGATTGTATTGTTTTTTAGTCAACAATGCTTGCAATGTTGCTTCGGACACGGCTTTCCTCTTTGTACCTGATTTGCTAGATTTTCCTAACTAGTGGCATGACGTAGGTTGATGTAATATTCTACTTTTATCCATGCTTCTAATTATTTTAAGCATGAGCTGAATATGTACTGTGAATAAATGGTATATGAAGTCTTGAAAAAGAGAGAAAACAAGGCCATCAATGTATTCTCGTTTTTTTTTACGGGTGAGGCTTAGCACTAGCACATGTTATCATCACGAAAGGGGTCATTATTCATTCAGTTTTATAAGTTGATTTGCTGCAATAAAGAATTTTCTACCAGTCACTCAGTATGAAGGTTGCGTCCGGTCCTTTGCCTTAACGATTTGTCTTTGTTGAAGACGTCGCCAATTCCTGACAGAGTCAGAGAGCGTGAACATAAGCACAGGTAGTTCTATACACATTCTAAGCACAACTATCACACAATAATGCCTTTCTTTTGCTTCATACGAAAGGTCGATGACATTGAGTTTTTATTCAGTTATCTAAAAAGTAGTTGTGACACATTCAAAAAATCTATTGTTACATGATTGGTAAAGGACTAAGACTTGGCTACACTATGATTTAGTGGGTAATCAGAGCGTCACTAGTTGGTCAGGCGGTTGAAACTTCTACTTCTTGCGCCATTTATTGCTCACCGAGAATCCTCTATTGTGCCTTGAGGTGAAAATTTCCTTCATGAAACGCAGACAAACTCATCGAATTTTTGTTACATTAGATTTATTCATTCGGAAACCAGACGATGGGAAAATTATTGATCAGAGTGTTGAAATAGAGTCGTCGGTCGGTCAGTGCCCCTAATCATTGGCCGAGATCGCTAGCGAATTGTATTTTTTTCCGGGACAAGGACGCGGTGGTATATCGCGTGCCTTAGCGAAAAGAGTAAGACGATACCTGCTTGTAGGTCTGTGGTTTTTATACTTCTCGGTTTTGTTGCGCTAGATCAACTCTCGATTCTGATTTCTAATTAACATGATTGTAAAGACATTATTGTGAAGCTTAATCCAACCATAACGTGTCTGAAAGCATTAATTTTTATCTTTATTAACGGACTAATGGACACAATCCCCTTATTCACAGCTCGTCTGGAGTCATGGAGCGCCATCACCCTTGATTATTTTTGGCCGCTATTCAAAGTGTCCTCTGAATTCAAAACCATCAACGCAGTCTGGGATTCATGAAGTTCCAACCGGATTAACTAAATCTTTTTTCATTATTTATATACAAAATTCAACTCGTGACGCCAGTGAAGCTGAGAAAGTATTCAGGTCTAATGGATTTGTAAGGGCTTTATTTTTACTTTCATTTCTCTTTAAACCCTTCAATTATTCGTCCTGAAACTGATTCGCAAGTCTCAATGGTCTGCCTGGATACTCCACTAATTCACACGGCGTGAGTGAGCTTCGACCTGCCAATTAGTTGGATTTCTGTGAATCTATTGTCTTCCAAGCGAACAATAGACGGACGTAAATAATCTTTTTCTTCACTTCTTCCAATATCTCTCGTGACTTGGTAACGTAGTTTGGCATGAGACGTAAAAAGAAATCAAGCGGTATTGCCAACGGTTGCTGGGATACCACATAAATTTTACCCTTTGAAACGATTTTATTTCTGGTCGTGTCTGGCTTTCGTAGTGGCACTGCAGAGCTTTCTATGGGGTGGGCCAATGCGGTCCTGTGCAGTACGACTGCGTATTCATTCATCAGTTCCTCAAAGTCAAGGTCAAGCTATTTCAAATGCAAATTTCTCCCTGGTAAATGATGTTCTGTTTTCTAAAATTACTTTGTAGTTATTTGTGGGTCAGGTAATGAAGACTAATGTTGCGAATTATCTGTTGCAGTGGTATTTTCAATGCTTTCTATATATGCTCGGTATCGGGAACATTTACTCATCCTGTCTCGTTTTTCCTCTCCTGCGTGGACTCCGCACGATATCGAGCGTTCCGACCGACTCCTGGAGGCGCTTGCGCGAGATTCGCGCGAGTGAATTTTCCGCCTCGTCTAGGTCCTGCTCCGCAGTAGTCTTTGAGCAGCCCTAGGTATTTACTTTGTCATTATACGTGGCAAAGATAAATACGTACTTTCACTAAGCTTGATTGTGTATTTAACTATAGTGATCTTATCACAATAAAACATTGAATCGAATCAGATAAGTTTCCAAATATGAAGTGAGTGATGGAGTCTTCTTAAGATTATACTGGTTATACAGAAAGTGTCAGGACCTTGACTCTAAGTCTGACTCATTGTTAGCGAGTCTAAGTCCCATTAGCCTGTTCATTCTGGTACCCAAGTTCACGATTATCAAGGTTTGAATCCCGTTGTGTCTAAAATAAAATTATTGGATAAATGATGTAGCAACGCACAGCGTGGGGCTATCGTCGTTGATGACGAGATGAGTCAGCTCACTCCTACATGAGCCGGTATCTTGTTCGCTTCGGGCTTGGTTGCTCCTCCTAGGTCAGCTGACCGCAAAGATGATAAACCCGTAGCGCGGTTTTAAACTCTCTCAGTGTCCGTGATGGCATCAAGCTCTGAGGCTGGCAGAGGCGCCAGGCGAAGGGCCACACTTATACCTAGAGTGAGAGTTAATAATGCTGAGAATCCAACTAATCCTGAGGACTTGAATAGCCGGAGATTTACTGAGAATAACGAGAATGGCAAAGACTCGGGATTGTCTTCAGAAAGTACGACACCCACTGGCGGATCTCCGCCACCGCGACAGCAGAAACTTCTTGTTTCTTCCACGACTTTGTCCAATTCCATTCTAGCGAGTCGTGGGAAAAATGATACTACAACCAGGTATAGCTCCTATTCTGAGAGAAAAAAATTCATTTGCAGTTTCACCCGCTCATTCAGCGCTTGTTACGTCGTTATTTTTTATGTAAAACGTCTTCATTTGCTTACAGTTAATTTTCAGCAAAAAATCGCTACATGTTTGTGAATACAAAGATTATTTTACATGAATTTAATGAGTTGTTTTTTTTTCTGATGCAGAATCGGCAGTGCAAGAACATCGAGACTGTTACGCACTAGACCTGGTACTGATTCGCCACGTTCTCTTGACAGCGTGCGGACACGACAAATCCCGAGCCCATTCAGGCCAGTTTTAATGGGGAATGTAAGTTATGATTGCTATAAATTACTTTTCAATATTAATTCATCATTTTATTATTTGTCACAGGTTCCATCTCCGAGCCTTGATTCCAGTGATGAAGGAAGTCCTAGACTAGAAAGATGCAACTATCATCAGGATATCGTTTACATCAAGACTGGTCTTTTGAAACTCATGCGCGTCATTCAGGAGGTACAAATTTTACTGCTATAATTAATAATTCAGTGTGTTAGTCATCAGTGCAATTCGCAATTCCTTATTTGTTTTTTTAATCATCTTTCTCCTATTCTTTTTTATTAACGTCTTTTTGTGTTGTTTTATTTTTTCTGGTTATCTTTGGTTATCAAGCCTGAAGAGAAAGATTTGACGAGGGTATGTTTTATTTTTTACGTTTCATTTATTCATTCATTGATAATCTGATATATTGTGACAAAATTGTAGTTAAAAAAAAAATTATCGTTTTTTTTTAGGCGGAAACTCTCAACCCATTCAGCAATTCAATGATGAATGGTCTCTTCCATAACCTGAATGAAGAAGGAACGACAGATTCGGGCGTTACTCTGGCAAATGGAGCTCTCCACGTAGCTGACGAACTGACTGACTTACGTAGACAAGTTATCTTCCTTCAGGGCCAACTGGAAGATAAAGATAGAGCGATACAACATCTTCAGCTACAACTGGCAAAGCAGCAAGAATTGATTAATAGTGCAGATTCGCAGAGCAGTGCCTGCTCGACATATGGTAGCAATATATCCTTCTTAAAAGATGTGTCGAATGCAGCGACTCAAACAGAAAAGGTATCTACACAAATTGCTTTGTACTCAGAGTTTTCTGTATTCAGAGTTTTCAGTATTTCCAGAATCTTCTGATTATTAATGACGTCTTCTGTCCTTAAAGATTCGTCCAGTATCAGCAGGACCATCTCTGCTGCAGGGATTTCCACAAGACAACGGCATGGGGCCTCTCGTTAGGTAAACTCAATAATTAATTTTATTCCATAATTCATTTCATCAGTCCATTATAAAATTCCTTTGAGATTTACTATGCATATATGTCATACCATTTAACTGTTGTTAATGCTGCCCTGGTTCGTGTCACTTCGGTCATACAACACAAACAGCTTCAGGATCGGGAAGGTAGAGTGCGTCAGTCCGTGTGATATAGTCTTGGGATATTTTCTTTTGTGTGCATTAAACATAATGATTTATGCCTACCTGCTTAATTTACGAGTATTACCTGCCATCGTATATCATTAGTGCATTTGTCGATCAGTTGCATGCATAAAAAAGTACATGATCTATTGTGAGGGATTTAATCTATTTTTTTTATGTTAGCTCCTTCAATTGTAGTTCTTCGTCCTTAGTTCCATCAGCAAAAGCTATCTTGAATAACTATCTTCCAAGTAACTAGATAATTACAGGCAAAGATATACTCTAAAGCATGACAAATTTATTGATGATTTTTTGTATTTGGCTGTGAGAGATTGGAGACCTAGATAAAATGTAAATTATACCGTTATGGCATCGTAATGGATTTACAATTAACTATGTTTCATGCTGCAATGTTTAGCCCTGTGGGGTGAGTTTTAATATATATATATTAATGCTTTTTTGAATAGCGATCAGGGATTAAATTTGTCGAGTTTGAGTTTCTAAATATTCTTGCTGATTTGTTACAGTTGGAGTGAACCGTGGAATCGTCAAAATTCATCATCCCAACGACCGCCATCGTTAGTGGAACTCAGCAGCAGTAAAAATCATCGAAAGACAAGCGATCGTTTGCCTCGGACAGCAAAACCTCGACAGGAACAGGCAAATACTCGAATAAATGGAGATCCTGAGAGAGCTTCACTGGACAATTCGCCTTTTCGAAGAGTCATGAAACCACGAGAAATAGTAACAAGTAAAATTATTGATTCGAACGATGTAAAAGAATCTCCAGCAAAGACGGAAGTCCCTAAATCGTGTATCCCATCTTTGAAAAAATTATCAACGCTGACACTCATACCGCGAGTAGCGAGAGCTGACATTTTCGTCACAAGCCGATCGCACAACTCGTAATCATAGTGATTGCCTCTTTCACATAACTCTCTTTTTCATCCACAACATTTTCTTCATTTCTTTTTGTACATTTTAAGTTATCGGCCGTTAATGCCAATCATTGATTTGTATATAAGATTTATATTTGTGAATTCGTTGATACAGTGAAAGAAGTGAAAATCAATTTATCTTTTTTCACGTAACTACTGAATAGTTGCTCCACAGTATTTCAAAATCGCACGTTGGATCGGCTTTCATGTGGGATCATCAACGTGAAGTCACTCAATTGTAGATTGTATTTGTACATATTTTATTTTTTATTAGTTGGAAGAGGTCAAAAATTAATATAAAGCATAGTAAGATGATAGATAAAGACTAAGCTTATTTTGGGAGATCTAGTAGATATGTCGGATGGTCCTGCTGTTCCAACGTTTCATAATGTTTTTAAAATGAAAAAATGAATTTGTGTATTTTAGCATTTATTGATTATGATCTCTAACAGATGCGCATGTTCGTCTACTATTAAATACAAAAGCGGTGAAGATTTTAGACGCAAAAATGTTGTTTGTCCAATTGCATAGTCTTCAATGAATCGAATTTTCCATTGTAATCAACATTATGGCCTAAAGAATGCATTAACGATATATGTGGTCAATTTACGACATTCTTATTTGACCGTTAATAAATTTTTGGGAATATTATTATACTCTATTACTCCAGTCAGAGTAATGGAATTTGATTTGTACGTCGTATATATTTTTTGGTGCTTTCGAATTTAATTTAATAAATTAGCAGCTCTGACAATACACTATAAACATCCCGATATGGCCCTTAATTTATTTATTTTGGAAAGAGCTAAACAGTCATAGATAATCAGTGAATAAAAATGAAACCAGTTTTGTACGTTGTTACGATATACTATAAAAGAAGGCATTTATGATCCAAGGTCATACATAAGAAGCAAACTATTATGCATAATTATTTCTATGTATGTCAGAATTACATAGCTCGTACATACTAAAGAAGCTTCAGTAAAAATCTATTTTTTTTTGCATTAGAATCGAAATTCAGATGGAAAATACATAATCGAAGGTAGTGGATGAGGGCCAAAAAGTAGTATTGTTGACGAGTTTATTCCACTCATTACATGCATTCCTCTTGCATCTGAACCTTATATCTCGTTGTGAACATATAGGAATTAACATAAAATGCAGAAATCCGAGGTATACGTCGTATCTGTATGAATATGTCGAAATTGAGACAACCGCAAAATACCATTATCGCGATAAAGAGCCCTACGTGACAGGAAATCCTGTAAACTTATGTAATTCTGCGAAAATCGCCTCATTCAATCTTACAAATCCAAGATGTAGCTTTAATTATAGTCGTGTTATTTGACATTACCTGCAGAATAAATTGGAAAAAAAATTTCGATAATATTGTAATAAATTTTTTTTTTTGTTTCCATTAAACTAGTTTTATTTATTATTCGCACACTTCCCTCGTACAATTTTTTTTTTTTGGTTTATGAAAACATTTATGTGAAAATTTACTTGCAGTGAACGACGTAAATATTTGTAAAGGTTTAATTAAATTCATTTTCGACTAAAAATGTCTCTCAACATTATTTCGTGACATTAAGTTCAATTAATGAAAATCGGTGTTCTATTTAAATATTTTCCTTGTTATATACGCAACACCCGTGCCATTTTTTTAATGCTACTGAAGCAAATCGATTCAATATGAAGCTGGCTAAGTGTCAAATAAATTAAACGCGAACGTAAGCTTTAGACAAACAAATTGTCGCAGAGCAAAGTAGATAAACGTGAATTAGGTCTAATTACTTCTCTCTTTCATTACATATAAATCTATGTCATATAGATGAGCAAGTACGACGTTTTATAAACATTGAATAACACTCGTGTCAGAATCTTCCTTACAGCATAGCACAAATATTGACCGTATTAGATTGGTAATCGAGTTTGGGATTAATCTTTGCAGATTAACGTGCTATTGAGCACAGTTAATTAGTTACTACACAGCGGTAGGGTGTTGTGATGACATATGGCTTTAGAATATGTTTAATAAAAAATACTCAACCCGTGGTTATTTTTTCTCTTTTTCAGGCTCAGTCAGTTCCTTTTTAATGGGAACTTTAGTATCGTATTTTTTCTCTTTATCGTCTTTATCAGTGGATTCTTTCTTTATTGAATTCTTGTTGTCGCTCCACCTAGTATCACTTTTCGATTTGGATTCTTGGGATCCATTGACTTCTCCTGCTGATTTTTCATCCTGAATTTCCACGACTTCCACTTTCTTGATGTCCCCTTGTAGTACTTTTGATGCTAAGTGATGCACATTCTTCAAAGCACTCAAATATACATGGTATTCAGACTGGAAAAAATAGATTAATCAATCAATATGATTTTCAGGTACTTAATGATTGTCAAAAGAAAAAAATTAATAATTATACCGAGGTCTTCTTCAACTTTTCTTCTGAACTTCGTAGCTTATCCTTGTATATCTTCAAGTCTTCAGATATGTCTTTAATAGTGCTAGACTGCTTGTACGATTTATCAGTGACAGAATTCAATTCGTGTTGAATTTCCATCATTCGCGCCTCAGTATCGAGACGAGCTTTCTCCGACCTTTTCAATTGACTAACCAATTTTTCTATGTCGAGTAGTGAGCCTTTAAACATAATAAATCCTTCAGGAACGGACTCAGTATCGTGTTCCATAGTACTATTTTCTCCACGTGCTCGTTTAGACGGAGGTCCACTGCCCATAAATACAGGCAGTAATTTTTTGTTTCCTGCAAACATAATTTAATTAATTTATTAATTAGTTGAAAGGCGTAAAAATAATGGCCAAGTATTTCTTACCAAGTGCTAAAGATCGTAAGGCTTCCTCATCGTCATCCGCCTTTGGAGATCCATCCATCTTTTCACCGTCTTCGTCCTTTTTGACTTCTTTATTGTCTTCCTCCTTTGATTTGTCGGTTAATTTACGATAATGCAAAGAATCACGAGTTACGACTTTTTGCACTAGTTTACGAACTTGTGCACGTGACAAATTGAGTCCCAACGTGTAAATAAGTTCCTCAATGTCTTTATCAAAAATATACCCGCAATGAGTCTGATCGAAGTATACAAAAGACAAAAGTAGATAAGGATCGTAAGTATACAGTTTGACTTTCTTTTTCTTTCCGTCTTTATCTTTGTCACGTTTCCCATCTTTTACTGAATCATCATCCTGCAAATTGATCTTAGTAAAGATTTATGTTTTATTAATATAAGCAAATAATTAAAAAAAAAAAATTATGTAGCAATTTTCAATACCTC
>JABSMT010000996.1:0-10651 GCA_018902335.1 Eumacrocentrus americanus | reverse complement strand
TATATATATATAATATAACGCTCGAACCTGCACAGACATCAGGAAAAACAGTCACAACTTGGGAATGATCTATATAATTTGTTTTGCTACACAAGATATTATACACTGACTATACAACAATACTCAATCTACAGTATAACGGTTTTTGTTTTGTTTAATTATTGTTATTTTTTTTCTGTCGTATTAAACCTAACTGTGCGAATTTAATTTTATAATACAATTACAGTCGTCAGAATGATCGCGGTCATGTCCTCGTGTGAATTCTTTTTCTGTCGTCAATTAATTTACGACAAACTGTTTAATTTAAACGCATAATAATACTGGCTATTACTGGTTAAATGGTAGCATTTAAGGTTTTTTTTTCATAACATAATTATTATCATTTGGTGAGTTCACACGGTTTTTTTTTCTCTAACGGTACACAGACAACGATCATGGATAATTCACTATTTTTTCTGTATGTCCTTTTTTTCGCTTTTTTTTATATTCTTCAATACTTCTTATATACACTTAAATTTATGCAGTTATGTATATATGTATATATGCATCTTGATCGTTAATTTTCCTCCTTTCCCGTTCAGTTTCATGTTCCTAATTCTGTTTTTTTTTCATCTTTGTTTCATCATTTACTAATTGTTACGAACGGGGTTTTAACTAACGCTGTATTTAATAATTGTTATCAAAAGCACATGTATATCGTTCGCATATTTGTCTTCGTATAAACCGATCACTATTCGTGTCACTTTAATAAGTGTAATGCATTCATCTTTGTAACGCTCATCTTTATCGTATTTTCTTTATTTTTTTTTTGTGTGTAAAAGTGTAGTGTTATATAGATCTCTCACATGACTCAATTAAAATTGATCGTTTGTCTTTCCTTTCTTTTTGTTTTCTATATAAGTGTGTTATTGGTTCGTTGGACCATCTAAGATCGTTTGTGTTTCGTTTTTCTTTTGTATATATACCTCGTCGTTTGATAACGAGATTCTACTATACAATCTACACTAAAAGTCGTCAATCATCATGTCAACAATCTACGTTTATTAATGAATCATTGTGTGTCAATAATGCCAGAGCGAATAGTTGTACATGCTTTTTGAAGACGTAAAAAATTGTATTTTGGCGATTTAGTTTTGCAAAAAAGAATGCAGTACTTGATTGCCGCAGTGATGATTTTCGAAAATATATTTCATATACGAAAAAAAGGGGACTTTTATTTTCCATAAGAAGAAAGTCGATTCGAAGTAGATGTAAAGATTTTTAAAAAACGTGAGAAAAAACTGGTAAACTTGATCGATTATTTATAATGTTACTTCTGTTTTTTTTTTATCTTCGATCATCATCAATAGTCTTATAAATTGTATGAATGGATATAATCGCGAAGCATCTAGTTTTATTAGGAGGTATTTGGATACGGCTCGCGCGTCAATAATAAAAGTTTATGTGGTCGAGTAATTGAGATGTAAACGCGATTAAATTTGAAAGCGTTTCTTTTTTTTTTCATTTGTAAGTCCATGAAGTTTCGATGGCCACCTTTATCTCTACGACTATTATATGATTATGATTATTTATAGGATAAAATATGGTAGATATCAGTAATGATGATTATGGTAACCGGAGATTTTGTCTCGCACTGATTCGTCGTCGTGTCAGAAGACTCTTGTATAATCGAGAGCGAACATCAAATATTGCATTTAATGCAACCTCGGAATAGGTTTACTCCACATATTCAATTTAACCTTCACTCTATTTCTATCGCAACACTCTATAGCTCGAATTCATATCTTCACGACTTAATAATTTGCGTCATTCGGGCGTGCGCGCCTCTGCTCACCTTCATATTCGGTGGATTTTAACACCGATTTTTAAGATTTATTACGCTTGGAAATAAGATCGTCGTCGCTAGCTTCAACATCACCCTCTACGCCTCTCTCGCGTTCCTCCAGTTGCGGTGGATTTCCTTCCTCCGTATCGACACTACTCGTCGGTGTGATTTGTTCCATTGCATTTGAGCTCATCATCATCATCATCGACGATGTGGTCGTTACTGCTGCTGTGGTCGTTGTCGTCATGAGCTTTGTTGCACCATTCGTGAAAGCCAATCCATTTCGATTGGCTTTATTAATTGGCTCCGGTGAAGCTGACTCTTCGCTACTAGGTGAACCGGGAGACGAGACTATCACCTGTGTACAATTAATTTCACCGAGAGACGTGAGAGATTGAACAGGCTGGCCATCATTCAATGATATCGATTGCATTGAATGTGAAAATTAATATTAGAATGATAATATCGTATGATGAAGAGATTGCGAGAAAGATTTCGAAAATGGAATAGTGATACACAGGAAAATAATGAGGAAGTTAAAATATGAGGGCGGTGAGTACAATAGAGCGTGCGAAAATAACGCGATTCACGTGAAAAAAAAAAATTAAAATGAACCGACTTTTGTGAGACATGTTGAATCACTTGAATGCAAATTAATTTTGTATATATCAGTGACGCAAGGATTTCTTTATTATTTTTTTTTTTCTCTCTCCACATTGGCAAAGGACTTCCCACACATGCGACTGTGCCAATGATAGACTTGAGAACAGAGATCTGAGACGGGAAAAACGATAAGGATAGAGTACCTGTGCAAGAAGCGTCGTCTCTGTGCTGTCAGCGGTTTGGTAGAGCCGGCAATTTGCGTTTGCTCTGAATAAGTGCGAAAACAAGAGAAATGAATAATTAAAAAGAGAGATAAAGTAATCGTTGTTGTAATACCAATTTTGTCTTTCCTGAATTATCAATGATAATTCGCGATAACACAACAATAATAATAATAAACTCTCGAAATAAGAAATAAAACGTTTTGAAATAAAATAATAATCTCATAGACATGAAAGATTTCCGTACGAGCTTTAGCTTTTGATTGATGCATGAATGATGAATGAAATATGGAGTGAATGAGTAAAAGAGCATGCGCCAAAGAAGTTTCTTTGTGTTTCGAAGCTTCAATCGTCCATTAATCGCACTCTACAAACATTTGTGTCATTCCAAAATGCATAATTTACGCGGAATAATGTACCTGTCGTGGCTTGACCGGTGGCGGAGGACGAATGGATGGGACGTATGCCGCGGGAGCTGAAGTGAGAGGTTGATGATGATGAAGTGAGTGTGGCGGCTGCCAAGGCGGCGCGGTTCGCGCTAATGTGCCCTGATGCATTTGCTGATGATGGTGCTGCTGCTGCTGCTGCTGCAATTGATGAGCTTGATGATGCGGTGGATGATGGTTGCTGATGATGTTGCTGCTGCTGGTACTGCTGGTGAGCCCGACTGCTGGCGTAACTCGAGGAAGTGTTGAACCGACTGAAGAAATCTTCCGAACTGTCTGTGAAAAGACCCGCTGATTATTCAGTTCTTGTCGATTCGTGAGAGGTAATTCATTGATAACATTACCTGACTTGACTGGCCATATTTCTAAGAGATATTTCAGCACAGCTATTGGTTGTTGGAAGTCTAAATTCGGTCCAGTATCCTCAGCATGAAGCATCAGCACAGGTCCAAAGCAAACTGCCAGACTGGCTGGTGACATTTTGTTACACTGCGACACTACCATTGCTAAGTGATCCAATAAGTATATTAGGGTACACTGGAAGCAAAAGAAAAGTAAGGATTCAATATAATTAATAATAAGATTTACAAATGAATTGTTTTAATTCTTTTTCTTTCTTTCAAAAGACTTATTTTCTTTCTTTCCTCTCTCATTGAATACTCACCCGATTTACTTTGGGCAGACAGTCAAGGATGCTGAACATGAGTTTGGCATTGCCCTGTGGATCGTCTGGCAGACATACAGCCAATGCATCAACCATCATTTGGTAGAGGCACTTGGTGAAAAGTGGCTCTGGCAATTCTCTCAGATAATCTTTGAGCACTCCTGTGATCACGTTGATGTCGGGCACATTGTCAGGGGACAGATCCACTGACCTCGCATTACGCTCAAAAGCCTCTCTGAGTATCCTCTTTTTCGTTGCGGACCCGCAGAGCCTGTACAAACCAATAATATCGAGTCCACGTCTCTCGACTTCCTCCACACAACGCCAGACAATTATTGGAATGTTTGTCGAGCCACTCATTGCTAATGCTGTAGAGACTCCGCCGGGTACTCCGCCAGTCTTGCTCTCTCGACTGACCTGTAATCAATGGAAATACTCAATAAATCATGTTCGCAAAACGACGAAAAAAAATGTATCAAAGATGTTTAGATAGTTACCACTGTATCGAGATCAACACCAAAAAGTGGCGCGACCCTTGTGGCCAGAGATATGACAGGAAGTCCCCGTCGTTTGAACGTTTGATGAGCATCCGTATATCGGAGTCTCAGGTAAATAGTTCCGCGTGGTTCGACCTTGAGGGCCAGTTGATGTACAGGGGATTCTTTGAGCAACGTTGCTAGATGAACTGATCCCTTGTAGCACAATTTGTGCCTATGCTGTGGGTCCCAGGAGTAGACTAGAAGGTCTAGCTGTCGGTTTCCAACCAAATCCAGCTCGAAGGTCTCGTCCCAGTCGAACATGAGATCGCCCGTACGTACAACCGTACGAGCTTTGTGCACTCGGTCACACTCGAGGACGCAGTAGAGATCTCTCAAGCCACAACTACCCAGACTTGGCTGCCCTGATGGCGTGGAAGGTGTCGTGGCAGCTGACGATGAGGTTGTCGATCGTAATCCACGACCGGCAAGGAGATGAACCCACAGGAGCCCACTGACTCCACTTGAGAAGTCACTGCCTGCAGTCTCTCCCAGGGAACTCAGTAAAGAGCTCGTTGAACTAGGTGTGCCAACTGTCGGTGGCTTCTCTATTTTATATTTGAGAAACTCTGAAAAGAATCGGATTGATTTATTAAAACATTCTATACTGATAACAATTATCTATGAAATAATTTCTTCTACTCACTGAAAGTAGATTTTATTATTTATTTCTAGACATACCTGCGGGATTAATATCTAGCAGTCTTTGATCCTGAGTTCTCGTTGGCGTTGGCGTAGGTATGTTTCTAGTTTGCTCTAACTCCAACAAATTCCTGATTCTCCTAACAGAATTCGCTCGTTGACTCGCAGCGGCAGTCAAGGAAGGCTTTTGTCCGGCGAGAACAGATCTGGCGTTAGAAGCCACTGAGGCTGGTCTCTGTCCAGATCCTGGTCGATGAGTCGTCGAACTAATTGCAGTGGAAGCTCGTAAATTCGCCAAGTTAACTTGTTGCGCCGACGCCGACCTCGTGGACAGTCGATCAAGCGTACTGGACAGAGGTCTATACGATCCGTAACTTCCATAGTCTGCCTACTCATCAATAAAATAATTATATCAATCCCCTATAGACTCTATACTTAAAAAAAAAAAATTCTCAACCCACCTGATTAACTGCCGCATGAATATTCTCAGCGCTGTAAGTGTATCGAGGTGGTCGGCTGGTCGTCGCTCGTATTTGCTCGTAAAGTGCACTCGTGCTTGGTGTTCGGCTAAGCCATGCTCGATACTCGTCTGAAGTAAATACTCCGCTCGTACTCGGCGAAGAGGGTATTCGCCCTGTGTAAATAGCAGACAAACATTTTCACCCTCACGACTTTAACTCAGTTAATCAAGTTACCAAAGTCTACTACAGACCTCTGTCTCGCCTGATGGAGGGTAATTCAGGCGCTGACAATGCTCCATCACTGTCTTCCTGATCAATGAGTCCCGAGGCGACTGTGCTGAGACCTGTTCGAAGCTGGCCTGGTTGTTGTGGCAAAGTTCTGCCACTTCGTGGAAGAGAATTAGATCTTAGGCCAGCGGAACTTTGTCCGATTTGAGACCTTGAAAGAGTGGCAAGGTGAGATACAGCACTGCTCTGAGGCTGATCTCTCATGTTATGCCTGTAATAGTAGTACGCTGATCGAGGCGAGCTAGAGCACGTGGCCTCAGTGTCCGAGGCATAGTCTAAGGACGGTCGATGTCGTCTCGTCAATGTTCCAAATTGACTCTGGCCTCTCTGTGACGTCGACGTACTGTCAGTTTGCGTTCCATATCTTGTATTGTACCGCAATGCCGAAGAACCTGAAATAAATGTCGAGTGTCAATCTATATGTATAACTGTACACGGTTCAGACAATTTTATCTTTTCCTCCGTAGTCTAATATTGGACGAACAAATGTACCTGACTTTAAACTTGATCTCAAGAGAGTGTGACGTGCGGGCGTTGTAATGCTCGTATAGTCCACACGTGGTAAATGCTGATCCGAGCCACTTCTTGGCATTATTCTGCCGCTCGGCGTGTGCTGAGAGTAACCATAGCTCTGCGGTTGACCTGATAGCCTATTCCCCACTGACTGCATGCCACCGCCAGTTGACATGCGACGATTACCATTGCTAGGCATCACGGGACTCGTGTAGAAAGAGTGTACCTGATTTAAATGAGAATATTCATCTTTATTGTTTCGTTACTTCGGCCATCGAGTGAAATCTACAAAAAGCCTCAGGCATCATGGACGCTGCTCGATATGCTCCTGGCTTCTGGCAGGGCCTTCGCATTGTCTCGCTATCATTAACAGTCAAGCCAGTGGGCTTGTCTTCTTGACAAAAATAAAAAAGAAGAAAAAATTTTTTTTGTCCTATCTGGAGCTGACGTCAATGGTGCCCAGGCTGCATGACACAGCACAGAGAGAAATGGGGAAAAAAAGGAAAGAAACAACTGATAAAAAAATATGAGAGATAGATGTAAAGAGATAAGAGTAACAAAAAAATGAGGGAAAAGAAATATTGATAAAGCTTTGGCAGAGTAGCTTGCAAAAATGAGGGTGACACGCCACATATATAAGATATAATGTACGATTGTATACATATTCAAGATATATAACATACGGTTATACGAGGTCTATAGTTTATCAAGCAAAGTTATTGTTATCTTTACCTTCGTGAAATCCTGGTTAATATCAATGTAGCATTCATTCAGAACCGATTAGTCATTAAATCTCGTCGACAACGTGAAAAGGAGCGCAGCCGTTTAATACGGCACTATACTCCGGGTCGTTCGGAAGTAAATCCTTCAATGTCCGGGTTTTGCGATTCATAAATCTATATATATGTATACGATTGACGCGAACAAGAAAAGGAAAAAAATATATAATACGAGCATGTGTTCAGATAAAATCCGAACGGCTCGGAGGTAATAGCCGGCTGCTCATGAAATCGGGCATTTCTCGGGGAGGGTTTATTTTCTCAATATGCAATATGTCTATATGATATACACGGAATAAACGATCAATTCTAATGGTTGTATGACAATCGAATGGGCGTCCCCGTAATTAACAGAGGGCAAACAAGTGTCAAACGGTGCAGACAGATGTAAAAGGGTGCGTTATCAATTCACATCGTCTAGGACATCTAGTTCAAGCCAAGCCTATGATCAATACGACGTCAAGGTTTGTCTTTTTCTTTACTCTCAACAATTGGATACGTGTCAATACTCTTGATAGGATCAAAAGTAAATCACTTTGACGTCGCAGTAATCAAGACGTATGATGCGGATGATTGTTGAAGAAACGTCAAACACTGAACTTACTTTCTCTGCGAGACTTTCCAGAGTCTTTGGATAGCCACGCTCGTAGGGTTGAAAGTGTTGGGTGGCTGAGGGCTTCGGTTGGTGCGTAATAACTGGAGGAGGTGGAGGTTGATAAGACCAGTGACCCTCTGGTCGTGAATTGTAGTAGAGATCGCCATTGCTCGAGCCAAGGTCCTGACTGGACTCTAAGCCAGTTAATCCAAGCCTCGACCGAGACGGTAGCATCTCCCTGCCATCGCCTCTCCGTCTGTTGCTGTCCCTGACAATTATAGACTGACATTGCACACCAACTCTGACCTGATAAAGTAACCAGGTCCTAATATCTACCAGATCAATGACCTCTAAAACTACCTGATGTGATTGCTCGTTGTGTGATCGCTCTCGTCTTCATTGAGCTCACGCTTGATGACCACCACTGGTGGAGCCTTGTGCTCAGTCTGACGACTGTGAGAGATTACTTGGTGAGGACCGTGTCGCGTGGCCAGGACCAATCTTCTTGGGATCGACATTATAATCACGACGTCGTCTAGACTCATGTGCGTTACGTCAACGAGATTCACAGCCAGGATCTCATCGCCAACCTGTGCATCATTGTGAGCACATTAATTCATCGAAAGAATAAATTAAACAATTGATCTACTAATTTTCATTAATGATATAATCATTAATTTAGTAGTGAAGCGATGAAAGGAGATTTTCTAAATTCCATTTTTCGAATTATCTCGAAAACTATGAGAGATATGATAAAATCTCATTGAACCTTTTTTGTAGGAAATTAAATTTTCTACAAAAAAGGTCCCTTTACATTTTTTTCGTATTTTGCATAATTTTCAAACTATAATCAATTTTGTTTTTAACAAATTCTTTTCCTCAAAACAATCGTTCACCCATATTTTTCGAGATATCTCGGAAACTACACGAGATACGATAAAATTAAAAGGGAGGATCTTTTTTATCGGAAATTGAATTCTCTACAAAAAAGGTCTTCTGCATTTTTGTCGTATCTCACACAGTTTTTCAGATATAATTAATTTTGTAAAATGAATTTCACAAGTGTTTAAAATTAAAATTACTTTCAAGCAGCCACTGTTGTAAACCGCCGACTCCAAGGCTATCCTAGAGATGAAGACACCGTCATTGCGATCAACGCCATTACCCTCACGAATATACAGACCCAAGGTCTGACCTGGTCGTTTAATGATCTCCACAAAATGTACCGGGTGTTTAGGATCCTGTAATTAAATTAATTGGAACATAATATGAAGCTTAACTATCCATTATGGAATATGAAACTCGTTAAATGTGCATCCAGATGACTCACCTGGACCGCAATAAATTTCTTGGCTGTCTCGGCAGCCTGCCTACCCATTTGTCGGGGCTCAATGACACGCACCACCATTTCTCCACGTCGTTCCACCGCCTCGAGGGCGGCTGCTGTCGAAGCGTCATGGTCGTTCTCGACCGTCTCGATTTGCTTGAAGATCTCTGTACTGATTCCGCTCACCTGCGAAATTCTCTATACTTCAGGAATGCGGAAATAGTGTTCTTGCTCGGTTAGAAGCAAATAGATATTCAAATAGATGTGTGCACAAAGCTTTTAATAATTGTGAAATAAAAGAGATTGTTACAAATGGTCATTGGGTCAGTACCTTCCTGAAGTCTCCCTGGATGACCATGGGAGGTGGCTCCTTGGGGCGCAACTGGTTGGCTGGCGCTTGTCGACCAGGACTCGCGCTTATGTCTGTCACTTCTCCTCGTCCCTCCTGCAAATTTAATTAAGTAATTAATTCATATATCATATAATAAACCATGCATATATATTCATTCATCCCACGCATTTATTCATTCATTCATTACTTTAATTAACCAAGATCATGAGATAATTAATAATCAAGATAATTATTTCTAGACATGCGCAATTTCATTGTCGCTTCATCATTGACATTTTTGGAGATAACTGTATACGATCGATTAATGTATAAAACTTGGCAGACCTCGAGGGCCTGCCAACGCACTCGAGGAATGGTGGCATGAATCTCCCCAGCCAAGGGTATATACACGCGGCCTCTTTTATCTCTCTCTTCCTCTCTTCAACCCTTACACATTTTACCCTTTGAACTTTGAAAGCTCTCGACAATTATTTCCTCTATAAATCCCCAGTAGCATATAATAAGACAAAGCTTTTGATTGAAAGAATGAAAAAAAAACCCCCCGAATTATTAAAAAAAAAAAAAATCTATCAGGATTTACCTTGCGGGAGAAGAAGCACCCCGAAGCGCCCCTGTCACACATCATGCTTTCTCACCCCATGTCGGCTAATATGGCGGGAAGTCCCCGCACTTGAGAAACGTACAAAGGTATATACGCCTGCGCATCTATATATACAACCCCCAAGACTGTGTGTTGGATATTATACTATCGACCACTCGTGACGTCATCAAGCTTTCGTGTTTTCTCGCTCGATTGCGAGTAGAGTACGAGATTAATACTACAATCGTCTACGTCGCTCTGTTAAAATCTTATATATATATATAGTTACATGACCCATACACACAACCCTGAACTCTCGTCAGTCATTGATTGTATGTTATTATACAACCCCTCCGAACACAAAATGGCTTGATCATCATTAAACATTATTCTGTTTAGTTATGTAGCGCTCATTGTCATCGATCTCAAGACATTTGGGACGTGGAAAAAAAAAATTGTCATGGAAGAGGCTGAGCGCGCACAGAGGAGGATGTGCTTCAGAAAAATACATATATAACTTAAGTAGTAGTGGGGATCGTCAAGCAGACGTAGTATCTCACGTAGTAATGGTCCTCGTCATGGCAGACAGCCTCTAGTAGTGTAAGAGGAGCGTAAGGGCGTACACGCAGGCGTACGCACGCTTATGCGCCGGCAAGCGCATTGATAAAGAGAGGGAGTGCGGGCGTGAATGTCGGGGGAATGTCGGCGGGCTCAGTTCTTTCGTATATATATATATATATATATCGTGAATGCGCCTGCGTTTCGCATCGGACTCCACGGGCGCGAGTAAGTGAAAACTTACTTCTTTCTCATATATAA
>JABSMT010000985.1:0-10653 GCA_018902335.1 Eumacrocentrus americanus | reverse complement strand
TATATATATATATATACATAGCAACCCGCATATATGCAGCGTCTCGGACATTGTTGGCGTATAGACACCGGTGACGGATTCGTCGTGACGCCGAGAATTATCGATACATTCTCGCGATATGCAATAACTGATTTATAAATATATAGGTATTTTTCAGGATAACTTAGGCAGGATAATCCAGCATTTGGTTAAGAATGAAAAGCGGAAGAGAGTAGTACACATGGAAACTATGCGAGTTAATAACGATGGCGTGGTCCGCGCTTCGGCTGCACGTGTCCAATCAGCGTGATCCTTTACTGTGGCCTGTGGGCCACCGTGAGGAAGGCCGTCCAGAGAGACGAAGGGCAATTCTCGACGCGCGGCAGTCGAGATCTCCCAGCGAGCAAAGAAAAGCCTAATCAACATGCGTCCCGTCTAGCCAATTAGAAATACTCGGCTGTTTTACCGACTGTCACAGCAGATCGCGTATTGAGTTGTATCGGTCGAGTTATGTTTGCTTCGTTAGCTGGAACTCGGGATAGGGAGGAGTGAGCGTGCAAGCGAGGTTCTCGTTCGAAAAGAGAGCCGAGTCGAGGAGAGATCCTCTCTTCTCTTGATACAGCCGCCGCAGTTGATGCCGTATGGGCTGGTACTTGATTTACGGCCAACAGGCTCGAGAGTCCGAGCCGGCTGTGAGAACGTAGAAAAGAGAAGGATGAGGACTGCACCAGAGTACAGCTAATAGTCTTCAGTCCATCTTGTTTTCTCTTTCTCTTTCTCTTACTCTTTGCTCCAACACAAATATTCTGCAGCCTCTAATTGGAATTGATTAGGAGAGGGCCGCCCCGCAAGTGGAATATAACCGCGTTCAGGAACATTGCGTCCTGGCGTCTCCTTGAACGTTCCATCAGGGGAAACATTCAGTCACGAGTATATATGTTTGCTATTTTTTAATTCACTTTCTGACGTTACTCACAATTGTCGATATGGAAAACAGTCCATTTGTGTCTTTTCTTTTCACGCAAATTCTTCTATATTTGAAAATAGTAATACCGTTAAACCATTTTTTGTAGCGCATAACTGAAGTAATATTACGCATACCATCTCGTTGGATGATAAAAGTCTTGAATGATAAAAAATAAAAGAAATTAGTGTGAAAGGACGAAACAGAGACAATTATATATTGCTCTCTTTCTCGTCGAGTTGAGTTTCGTCTCATGTTATTTTATTTTTACGTGCTTTTTTTGAGCTCCCTCGTTTGCTATCTCAGTTGAACGCTAACGAGCCTGTTAGCAGCAATTATTCTAATTAATATATCTCCCTTTCCTCTTGCCGTGCCAGCCCAGCCCTGTCTCGCTTCGTTTCATTTGGCTTTCCATACAGTTTCGTACGCATGCATACACGGTGCGCTCTTTCTTTGTCGCCCACCTTCTCTCCTGGTCGTTTCGCTATCTCTGTGAGTAACCATTCGCTTTACGACGACGCTCACTCGACCAATGTTTTTGCCTTTGCTTCGTGATTGGTTATTATGTCTCCTTTCTGCGTCAGTTACCGGTGCACTGCCACGCTGAATTGAGTTTTCTCTTCACCTTCAACGTATACTCAGTACCCAAGCCATCCTCCCACTAACCTTTCATTCCGTCTCTCAAGGTAAAACTAGTTAGTGGGTTTTCTTTGTGCTGATCTGACGACTGTTTTTTTTTTTTTTTTTTTCTACAAACGATGGCCTGGTGCACGAGGGAATAAGCAAGCGCAGGGGGCGAGTGCAGGGGACGAGCGTGCAGACTGAATTATTATGTTATTTAAATTAACAAATGACATTCTGTATTACCATATAGCTGTCGACGAGAGTTTGCGCGCCGCAGTATCTATATACACTGAAATATATATACTCCACACGTGGAGACGAGGAGGGTGGACAGTCTGATTGTGATGTGCACATATATATAAAACAAATACTGTGATACACCGTTTGTTTTTGTCTGGGGGGATTTTCAGTCGCGTCTAGCTCTCGAGTATATAATGGAGCGCCATTCCTATCCCCTATTAAAGGTATATCAGAACAAATCGATTGGATCTAAGAATTCGCCGGATCGAAATATATCCGTCGATTCCTGGGATTGAACAAAGGGTGTTTGGAGCAGAGTATCCATTTCCCGGCGATGAAAGGCGAAAAGGGGGCAATGGAAGGATAAGAAATAAGAGCAGCGCGAAGAAGAGGAAGCCCATAGAGAGTGGGATTGTGGAGGCTTCAAGAGGGAGACGAAGCTATAGAGGTATATAGCTATATAGCTTTGGCTCTATACCCGGTAACCCGCAGCACCGGCAGCCGTAACGCAGTCCTTCTCTTTCTCCCGCGTGAGAGATCTGGCCGTGCAGATAGCCAAGTGATCTGTGAGGCCCGGTGTGTGGTACCCCTTTCGCGAGTCTGCACGCTTTTGCACAGCGAAGAGACGATGCGGGAGCAGAGAGAGGCGGAATCGAAGGGGGTATATACAGGGGCCAACGATGGCTGCGCATATACCAGCGGACCCTCCAAGGCGACCATCCCAGGATTGAGACGTCGTGGCCTCTTTGTACACACGCGAGCAAGAAGGAAAGAGCTAGAGAGAGAGAGAGAGAGAGAGAGAGAAAGAAAAGTTCCGCGTGATGCTCTCCAAGCGCTGTATTTACGAGTAACGCTCTCGGGCGACGGCTCGGGGACCGCGCACATTTGAATTCGAAGATAAAATGAAGAGAAGAGGAGAGGAAGAGACAACGGGGTAAGGAGAGATAAACAAAGGCAGGGAGTGGAGACACAGTGGGAACGCGAGACACGCTGTTGGACGTTTATATACGTGTTGCAGAATAGCCGAGTCTCATGAAAGCACGACGACACTTGTATTCACGAGAGAATGATTCTATTATATATGCTTCCAAGATAACTCTAATATTCTTCTATACTTGGGCAATAAGATGGATATCAGCTATAAGATTTTTCACATTTTCCAGTATCGAAAATAAGTTAATTGCACACATTTCGAGGGCCTCATCAGGGCATTATCAAAAACCGTGTGTGTGTCTTTATGTATGAGGTATTATCCGTACTACACGTCGTCAGCGGTCTCTTTAACGCGAGTGACTGATCTCTAATCTATACTGGGGCTAGACAAACAAATAACAATGGAGATCTGTATCACGCGGGCCACCAATCCTTGGCCCATTTGCCTTTTATTTCTCCCGTTGTTCCCCTACCCATTTATTCCCTTCCCGCGCTCATCGTCTTGCAGGTGGCTTGAGTGACGTTTCACCTTAATGAACAGAATGCTAATTGGCAGTAATAAGCCCATAGTATATTGCGATACCATATATACAAAATGATTTCTATACAGCCGCGGTATCTGTCTTCTTCAGTATGTCGGCACAATTTTATTTAATTACGCATTTTAGACATAAAATAAACCAGTTGGTATGTGACATAAACTGGACCTGCACGACCGTTGTTGCTGAAAATTTGATATCATTTGAAACTATTTTGTCAGTTACAACCGATAAGTATAAGTAATACAACATTTATTGTACCATTGGTCTGGGCTCAAGAAAATTCCTTATTTTTACTTTTATTCACTTTTACTGAAAAAAACTATTGTATTCGGCCGAAAAGTGACTTGCTCTAAGTTTGATCCAAATTGATTTTCGAGACGTGCGAAATATACTAGATTTATGATCCTGAACAAATTTCGGTCTGTGTGTCTATCCGTCGTTGGAAAATAAACTGGCCACATGATCTGACGAACAGCTGGACAGAAAAATTTTTATTTTGGCAGAAAACCACCTTGGATACCAAGGATGAAAAATTGCTATTTGAGATTTCATTCTAACTTCCGGTTTGGCGGGAAAAAAATTATGTTTAAAATTTTTTTCTCAAAAAATCATAGAAAAGTTTTCAATTTGGCAGGAAAGTACATAAATAAAAAAGAATGAAAAAAGGTCATATGAAAATTTTTCCATCACTTCCGGTTTGGCGGAAAAAAAATATTATTTTGAATTTTCATTTCGAAATTTAACTATAGAGAATACTGAAAATGAGAAATTATGTTGAAAACTATCAAATTTTTTTCATTTTTTTTTTCAGTTCATAAGGTGAAGAAAAGTCTGGGACAAGTTCACTTGTCGAATTTTTTTCTGTGCTGTTCCACTTGCACATATATACGTCCAATGCCCGCCGAAAAAAAAATCAAATTACTAGAGATTCCTTTCTCCATTCTCAGTCTCTCCTTCAAAAAAATATCTGGGAGACCGGTCGAGTTAAAAAACGATTTTTCTTGCTAGTCCCTCATTCCGACTGCTGCTCTATACCTGTTTCCTTTCAAGTTCCTTTAGAGTGCGTTATTCTCTCAACTGGCATACTCTTTCTATACTAGAAGCATTTATGATTCGATCATCTGGAAAATTTTGCCTCTGTATATCATCAAAATCCCACGTTGACAAGTGTTGTGGACATGATTTCATTAACTGCTCATGTTGTGGCTTGGCGATCTGATGATACCTGAGGGCGGAGATGACGACACATGGGCCTCATAAGTAATATGGCCTTAAAGGATGATGAATAACGAAGGATGTCAAGTGGACAGTAGAATGTATGTAGGATAGAATCGAAAAGATCCGAAAAAATATACTCATGGGTCGAAGACTATGTTGTTGCCTCTTTGTCTCTCCCCCTCTTCCCTTCTCCGCGCAAGGTAATCAATAATCGTACACTACACAGCCAGTATATGAACGGTCGTAGGTCGTACAGTCATTCCACTGCGCAGGTGTTTACGGATATTACATGTATATCCAATACCTATATCTGGATAGATGCTCTGTAATAAAAGCGCAGTATACCGACAAAGGCCCACGGTGATGCTCAAGTTGCATTCGGCATTTGTTCTCAACGATGCTTGGATCGTAATCTTCGCCCCGGCATCGCGCGGAACGGCTGTATCTGCACTCGCGTTCCTATCGAGTCCATTAAATATATCTCGCCCTCTCACACAGCACATTAAAAATGAGCTCTGTCTCTTTCATTCGAATTAATTCTCTGTATACGATAGAGAGATTGTGCACAAAGGTCGTCCGAGTGTTTTGCTTCAAGTACACTCATTAAACGTCTGCAAACACTAATTACACGAGACCTCGGAGTCGAGATTTTGGGCGCGCGTGTTACGACCGACAATTAATCACGTTGCAATGACTTTCGTGAGCCTCTGTAAAGTCTGCTGGCTGTGAATTAACAATAACGAAGCTTATACCACAAAAGTCAATTTTGTTTTCAACAACGGCATATACCGCAATTATATACATTTATGAGTCATGATATGTTCTTTGATAATAATTGACATGATTCTGTTAGTATAGCCTTGAGGCGAGACATGCCGCAAGTCCATTGCGTTCCCAACAATTTAAATGAGGCACAAGGATGTTTGGAGCACGAGCCGAAAAGGCATATACATATCAATTATGGATAGTCGACAAGTTTACGGTGGAGACGGAACCGAGCCTCTCGACCGAGTTGGCCCACTATATATTACTCAGCGGGGGTGCCTCTTGGATTCGACTAGCTTGAGTCTCTTTCTCTGTCTGTTCCCTACAACTGTCCGAGAGTTGTCTTGGAAATTTTTTAACTTAAGCCCAACAGGACCTCACTTATTCTTACAAATTAAATTAATTGTACGGCGATCAACATTAGCTGGATATATGAATTCTATTGGCGGCATCGCTAAATCGAGATGTTTAACTCTCGTGAAAGACACTCAAGAATAATCTAAACACACATGAGAGACCAATGTCGATTTTATATATTATTATATCCATTATTGCTTCTTGACATGATGGTCGTTATATTCTGATAATCGATTAATTGCATCGTCAAATAAAGAGATAATGAAGATATATCGGCTGGGATATAAGTTCGTAAGATTTCATTTATTAGGTCTTCTTATTGCCCTGTCATGTCGTGACCGGCTCAGAATCTTATGTTTTCTATGCAGGTAGTTATTTTTTGTTCTCACACACTCACCAAGAAGTAAAGTAGCTGGCAGTCAATTTTCGGTTGGGCTATCGAGCGTGTCCGGAATTCTTGTGGAGATCGGTCGATGCATTCGATGTGCTGATGACAGGCGTGCTTCGGCGATTCTATCATGCTAGCGATGAGAAACGAACAAACACTGATGTGTACTCCTCGAAATATTTTGTTTACAGCGGTAATATCGTATATACTTTTTATCTTCTCTTAAAATCATCATTGGCCGATCAAAGTGAAGTTATTGAGCATATGTAATGTATCGGGCAGGGTGGTTCGCTGCGATCTTCGCGATGGACGAAGAACGATAGACTTTTCGATCCAAGTTTCCTTTTTGGGTTCGTTCTCTTGAGGTTATCGTGGAGCCTGCTAGAACGACCAATCAAACATTATTGAGCGGAATGGAGGTGTTGGTGCGTCGGCAATCCAGAAGAGTCGAAAGAAGTACGGAAAAAAAATTAGAAAAGGGTCAACGGAGATAAGACGACCGAGCGAGCTGTCAGCTTATACAAACGATAAGCAATTTGTAACGTTTGTGGGACAGGAAAAAGTTAAAAAACAAACGTTGATAAGACGACTCTACTAGCACGATGTACACATGGTAGTATAGCGTATTAAAGTAGCATTTCATGAGTATGCTCTAGACCTCACCCGCAGGCTTGTATCTAATTTACAAAAAGTCCCTATCCACGTAAGATAAAACGTTTATCGCTTTATAATATATTACACACGAGCCTCAAATTCAATTCCTAATCTGGTCGCTGTTGCTCTGATCATCAGTATTCGTCTGGTCTTGAATGCTATTATTATCTATTCGACTGGGATGTTGCACCATTGTATATATAATACATACTCTCTATATTTTGCACTGTGAAAACAGTTTATTCACCGTTACCAGGATTTATTAACAGTTAACAAATGGCTTATTTGGTTATGAGGAAATAAATCATACCGTTCTACCAACCAAGTCGCATAGTTAAGTGTTTTACTTCAGTCAACTCTAGGATTTGTTTTTAGTTAACAAATCAGTGAGTTGGACCTGTCTCGTTATGTATGCTACCCATTACAAGTTATGTGTACTCTCCAGATGGTAGGTACACATAGGACACAAATTTAGAAGGTCCCAGCATCGCTTCAAACTGAGTCTATTATGACTCGCTCGAACATACGGCCTCGTCAATTTCGTGGCGGTTTGCTCAAATAAGATGTGTTAATTATAACAAATCAAGATTTGCCATCAATATTAAATAAAAGTATCTAAATAAATGGTTAATTCTACGCAACCAGTAACAAATCGATCGATCATTTGACCGAACGAGAATATTTAGTTGTAATGAATAAATTTATTTATAATAGGTAACAAATATTTTCAAAAAGTGGTAAATAAATTTCTTTATTTCATGTAAAATAACTGTTTTCTCAGTGTGGTGTCAACGTCATGATTATATGTCATGAACGAATTATTATTGTGATTTTATCTGATAAGTATATACATATAATAATCCGTGGAGTACATTCATTTTCTTGAATATATTCTCCGATATATTTGTGTCTGCTTTATAATGAGTTATCTTGTGGGCGAACGTATGTAATAATTAAAGGGGACATAATCAATTAATAACGTCAAGACATTATTAATGACTCTAATCGTTGATCGGATTTTCATAATCAATCGTCTATGAGAAATGGCAAAGACGTCAGTTAAGATTCGACAAGTGAAAGCAAGAGAGAAAAATGTAAAACATAAAGCTCTTAGTCGAAATAAATGTATTTAGTGTCACTCCAATCAGAATATTGATATGACCTTAGTATCATGAAAAACTATAACATATAGCGTACACATCCAGCTCGGTCCTAAATTATCAAGGATGAACCTGTAACAATATCGAACTGAGACAGACAAATTGGACCACCTTGCGCTTACCTACTCGACCTGAAAGACAAAACAATATTGTACATGGAGAAGAGGATGAAAACGCGGATGCTACCACCATTATGGATGGGAGATCTCGAGATATAATGACGATTCAAAAGCGGACACACGGGGAGATGATCATCGTCAAGTCCTCACTCCCATCAGCGGAGCCCTTTGTATTTTTTATCTCTATATCTCTGGTCGCATGATCAATCATTAGGTGCCCCAATGATTAGCAAGAAAATTGGTATAGTTTAACGGGTAGTCTCATCTTTATTAGCTCCGAGTATAATTATACGCAGTGAAATGAATTTATCTCAACTAATAGAAATGAAGAGTCAACGTGGTCTGTTAAGTTTTTATAATTAAGTGGAAAAATAATATTGTATGTAACAGCCTAGAGACCCTGAAAATAATGGTGGGCCAATTTAGCTCGACCCATTCCACACTGATACCTCAATATATACCTATACACCCTGATATTTTTTTTTCTTCGAGCCACTCAGAGGTCCATTTTTCGTAATTTGCTGCTCCCTTTTGGTGGCAAAGGAGGGAGTTATTAGTATTTTTTTTGTATTGGGTCAGATCTTGTATACAAAAACCGATGGTTACAACATATTTCATAATATAGGTTCCCGGTCAATTGATCCTGTGCCATTTGATCCTCCTTAGAAAATCGCTTTAAATGCTAAGATCTGTCATTATGTCGTGCGGCGAGGGGTCAAGCCATGAAAAAATATTACCAGCTCCAGCCTGGATTCGAACCAGGGACCTTACACTGTCCGGGCTCAATGCTCTACCAACTAAACTACCGAGCTTGGCTGTAATTCCTCATCATCTTTAAATCCCCACCTTTCCATCTTACAGGTACCAAATAAATGTGTATATATATATATGGTACCTGTAAGAGTATGATCAGGATCTTGATGTAGGAATAAATACATTTTTTCTAGGATATTTCTATGCGGGATGTTTTTGCACGGGATATTTTTGTACAGGATGAAAACTCAAGCTATTTTTACCCGGGATCATATGTTAGAGGATCAATTGACCCGCGGCCACCATAGTATCGATTCGGTAACCGTTATAGAAAATTCATTTGTAAAAGATAATCGAATTCATTAATTAATCACTATTAAACATATTCATAATCATTTTTCTTATCAGCTTGATACAATTTAAAGAATATCATCATCTTACTTTATAAAAGTCCATGTAAACTTACTATGCAGAAAGTAGCTTTTAAAGCCTAGCTCGTTGACGTTGAACGAGTAATGCACTAGCAGTTAAGTTTATCGCTTTATAGCTTTAAGTCGTGCAGTTATAGCTTTAATTACATTATCTGTATACATGATGGGACTTCTTGCTATAACAATGTATTTTTTGTTGAGCACTAAACATATACATACATGCATACATATCGATGGCGCAGAGTCCAGACCTCCTATGTCCATGTTTAATGAAAGTTTCTAAACAGCGCCGAAATGATGATCCAATTAATTTTAAGTTTATTCGCTATTAATTAGAAAAACATCAAAAATGCGACATTGGAGGTCTGGACTTTCAGCCATCGATAATAATATTCTAGAGATTTCTAGAATCTTCTAGAACAATTTCTGAACGGTATAATAATATGTACGTTTTTTTGCAGATATTTAATTTCCAACAAAAAACGTGTACGTATTATCGGTGTATCTCGTATAGGTTCCGAGATTATTAGTATATTGATATAACCAATTTTGTCGAGAATCTGTATTTTTTAATTAACAGAAAAATTGAAGGTACGTTATTTCTGTGCTATTTATCGGCTGTTTGTAGCATCAATTAAAAAATATATGCTGAAATTTCAGTTCTATTAACAAATTTGTCACTATAAAATATATCATATATTCATATCTCAAAACGGGTCTTTACATGTGTATTTTCCCAATGCCAAAATTGTAATAGATTTGTTAATGAATGTATGCAGCCATCTATCGCATAAATCTGAAAGATATTTGTATATAGAGGATTATAGTTCCTACTGTACCCGTCGTAGATATATACGAAACCTCCGGATGCATGTCCCACGCCCCGAATGGCCCCTATCTCGAATACCTTCCGCGATCTACCTTATCGACCTTATCGACTTCATGACGTCACAGCGAGATAAGATATTTTATCACGTCTGGACAGTTGCATCTACAAGAAATATATTACACGATTTACAATGGTAATGCATTAGTAATTTGTTGCGTTGATTTAATAAAAATTAAAACACTTTGTATTATTAACACAAACTCGCCAAGGACTAGATCGTAAACGAAATTCCTCGTAATCTGGGGTCGTTCACAAAACACGTCACGCATAATTTCGCCTTTTTTAGCCCCCCCCCCCCCCCCCTTGCCCACTGTGACCAATTGTGATGTTTAATAAGACCCCCCCTCAGAAATTACGTGACATTTATGGGACCTTCCCCCATATTTCTCGAATATTTAGTGATTGATAAAAGCTATAGAATTTTGAAAACTGATAAAAAATGTGAGCATACTTTTCTATTTTTCACCTGCACATTTATTACACTGAGAAAATTACATAGGAAAGATGACTATGTTACATAGGAAAGATAACTACGTTGCTATAGTAATCTAGTGACAATTGGCAAGCATAGCTATCATGACCATAAAATATATCAATCGCTCCTGGACAATATATTCATTTTTGCTATTCACATAGT
>JABSMT010000974.1:0-10653 GCA_018902335.1 Eumacrocentrus americanus | reverse complement strand
ATATTTATTTTTCATTCAAACACAGGTGCCTCACATAGAGAGTGAGATCCTAAAAATGACAACAGAACAATTAACAATCAGCAAAGAGAACTTAAACTCTTTAATCTGCCGTTGTGTAGACACCCTAGTCGATGAGCATCCATTTCGTGTGGTCTATGCCTTGCAAACCTTAGCAGCAGTCATTCAGTCTATGTACAAGAAAGCTAGTCAAGGCGACTGTGACTTCAATCTCATTGACATCCTCGTGGGCTTTGATTCAGCAGAGCAACGAATGACCACGCTGATGCAGCACTGCAATAATTTCCTCACTGGAGAATATCCAGACAGTTTAAAAGCCCTGTGCCTCAAGCTTCTGCTCATTATCGTAACTGGAATGGACAATCTCAGCCAGAATAATTTGCTTGAGTACGTGATGGTAACTGGAGTCTTTGAGTCGTTAATTCAATTGTTGCGAGACACATCAGCGAGGAATCGTCATGGTCATGATGCAGTATTGCTTCTAACTCTTCTAGTCAATTATCGAAAGCACGAAAGTGCAAATCCTTACATCGTTAAATTATCAATTTTGGACGATGAGCTAGCACTAAATGGCTATGGCCAAGTGATCTCTAGCTCTTTAACTGAATTCTGTCGACTGTTTGTTCAACAGAAGGCTGAAGTACAAGCCTCTTGGCTATCTTCTCTCACGAGCATCGTTGGAAGTATGTTTGTCGGCGAGGAGGAAGCCAAAACACAACAAGTCCGAGCCAATAATGCACTGCTTCTTGCACTTTATGAGGCTACTCATTTAAATAGAAATTTCGTGACGACTCTGGCGTTCACACAGAGTGACACGAGCGCTCCACCATCGCCCAATAACACTCTGGGACCTAATGCTGTTGCTCCAGGATCACAGCAACCAGAAGTCATGGCTCAGCCTTTCAATCTTCTCGCCACGTTCCTGCAGTACTGCTCGATTGTCATGCAGGCTATTAGAACAGAAGCTATCCTGAATAATGTGAAGCTGTGCTTTCTTATTCTCAGTTGCATTGCTGAAGATCAATATGCAAATAGTCTGATGCATGATGCAAATCTTGCGTTCAGAGTTCAGCTTCATCGAGTGCCTATGCATCATAGGAAAATTCATGAGAAAGCAGCACCCACCCAGCCACTCGCTGCCACACTTCTTGATCTCTTGGTTGAGTTCATCACGTCGCATATGATGAAGAAATTCCCCCTTGAACTCTATCACCAGTGCATTGGTGTCCTGCAGCGACTGCTGTGCTATCAGAAGAGATGTGGAGTGAGACTGGGATATCAATGGAAGGATCTCTGGACTGCTTTATTTAATCTACTGAAATTCCTTACCACTCACGAGGCCCATCTAGTGAAAAAGATGAATATCTTTCCATTAGCAATACAGGTAAAAAGAACAGAAAAGATTATTAATTAATGATGAATCTATTTTAATTAAAATGTTTCATTGCAGATTGTCAATATTTTGAATCTATTTATAACGTATGGAGACACATTTCTGTCATTACCCAGCAGCTACGACGAATTATTCTATGAAATTATTAGAATGAGACTCATTTTTACGAATTTAAATGCCATGGGTAAGGATTGAAACTCTGTAGATTGATTTAGAAGTAATGGTGATCGTTTTTTATTAAAGCTCTTAGGTACTCGACAACTGAATCGTATGAGTACAAAGAGCATGCACTGAAGCTCATGAATAGTCTTGTGAATATGAGAGACATTGTCAATCATTTCCCACCAAAGATCGCTGCCTGGTTAGCTAGTGAAAGCCTTTCCACTCCGACTGAGCAACAGATTCTTGCTATTATCATTCAGAATTACGACACACTGGCTCTGAAGCTTCAGGATAATTTAGATCAGTATGAAAGATATTCAGAGAAACCAAATCACACGACTTTCTTTGGAGAAATGGTAAGTTTAAATATTATTTGTTCTCTTTGTCTCGGCTGTTTTAGTTTTAAATTAATAATAAATAATGCACTTGTAGGTCACTGGAGTTATTATCGACACTCGTGCTTCAATTGATCTCAATGCATTGGACACTCAGGCAATTCTACAAGAATTATCAAACATTTCGTAACAGCATCCCATTGATTGCAACGTAGAGCTTCGATCAAAAAAAATTAAAGAAAGCGAAAAATAAAAAAGAATTAAAAGTTTGGAATGGGCAATGAAATTACGTTGTGTTTAAAGGTGTAAAAAAAAATATTTGTAATATATTATTTCGATGAAATATTCGACAGGAGGAAATGTACAATGGAATTGTGATCGATGAAGCTTGATATAATTTTTTAAGGAATGCAACTCTTAGGTATATAAAAAAAATAAATGCCTTTTTTCTGTATACAAAAATCGTATTAACTCAACCATGAGATCTTTTTAAATTTTCTCTAGCTAGCATTGCTACGCCAACCTTTGACTGGTTGTCTCGTTTCAATTCTTTACTAATCCAATCTCCAATTTCGATTATTTTCCTCAGATCAACGCCAGTGTCAAGTCCCTGACCATGAAGAAGATACAGAAGATCTTCAGTAGCTACATTGCCAGAAGCTCCAGCAGCATAAGGACATCCTCCCAGTCCAGCGACTGATGAATCAAAGACTCGAATTCCAAGATCAAGACTAGCATAGACATTAGCTAATGCCTGTCCATAAGTATTGTGGCAGTGAAGGGCGAATTCTTTTAAATCTCCTGCTAAAGAGACATTCTTTATTTCATTTAGGACTGCAATAATTTTCCTTGGAGTACCCACTCCAATTGTGTCTCCAAGAGACACCTCATAGCAGCCCAATTCAAGCATCGCAGCAGCTACATTTGCGACAACAGAAGGCTTGGTATCTCCTTCATAAGGACATCCTGCAATACACGATACATAGCCCCTAACGTTGATTTTATTCTCGAGAGCCTTAACAATAACGCCCTGAAATCGTTGAATGCTCTCATTTATCGAACAATTTATATTCTTCTGTGAAAATGACTCGGAGGCTGCTCCAAAGATTGCGATTTCTTTGGCGCCAGCTTCAAGTGCACCTTCAAGACCCTTTAAATTTGGCACCAGGACTGGATAATCAACTCCAGGTGTCTTGGTGATTCCCTGGAGGACTGTGGCATTGTCTTGCATCTGTGGTATCCATTTCGACGACACGAAACTCGTGACTTCAATCGCTTTTAATCCCGTCTCTGATAGACGATTAATCAGTTGGATTTTCATAGAAGTTGGGAGAATTTTTTTTTCATTCTGAAGACCATCCCTCGGGCCAACTTCAACGACTTTAACAGAGTCACTGAATGTCCTTACATGTCCAGTATGAATTTTAGACAATAATCTCCTCGACAACATCCTGGAAATCTGTAAAATAATTCATATTGACCCTTTAGAATTTGAATTGCGCGCCAATTTTTGAGGTTATGATTTGAAGATGGCGCCTGAATGCACGCCACCCACGGCTTTTCAAAGGGTAAATGTTTTTTGACGACAAAATAATCTATCAAATGGAGTAAAAACATCCGTATTATCGCTTACCAGAAGTGGAACAATTAATTTCGCAATGTTCCCGGCTTACGCCTATCTCTCGGCCTACGACAGACACAAAAAGATTATCAACGATTATTTTCAATTACGAGGAGGATCTGCACTGAATCTCCAACGAGACACGTATGTTGATGATGATGACCAATGGAAATACGTTATTTTTATCATGTTTACGCTTATTACTTGCTCTCAATGAATAAATTACATAATTTTCAAAGCAATTAATTCTGTTGTTAAATTAAATTTTTTTACAAAATTTATTACATCTCGGAAACTATGCAAGATTGAGCAAAGTTGCATAGGACCTTTATGGTAGAGAATTCAATTTTCTACAAAAAAGGCCCTATGCAATTTCATCGTATCTCGCGTAGTTTGTGAGATATCTCGAAAAATCTGGATGAACAATTTTTGCTCTGAAAAAAAAATTGATAAAAACAAAATTGGATATAGAGCGATAACTATGCGAGATACAGCAAAAATACATCAGACCTTTTTTGTAAAGAATTTAATTTCCTACGAAAAAGGTTTCTAGTAATTTTATCGTATTTTTCATAGTTTCCGAGATATTTCGAAAAATAGAAATGTTCTAAAATTTTCAAGTTATCTCCTTTTACCGCTTGACAATAGAATTGAGAATAGCAGGTTTATTCATGTCGATGAGGGCACACAATGAGAATGGTCTCAAACTGTAAACCCTTGGTCAAACAGCTCTTGATGTTTGGGAGTGTGTTTCGAGGTCTCGGGACAAAACGGACTACGACGTAATCAAGGAGAACCACAAGTTCCTTTGGGAGGAAGATGAGGACGTTCCTGAGACTTGGGAAGCTCGATTGGCAAAGAAATACTACGACAAACTATTCAAGGAGTATTGTATTTGTGACCTGACGTATTACAAATACAATAAGGTTTGTGGTTTCATTGTTTCTTGCTTTGAAAGTTCAATTTTTTTGGTTCTTTATGCTTTAATCAGGATATTTGTCCTTTTTTTTCGTTGATAAAGGTGGCATTGAGATGGAGAATAGAGAAGGAAGTGGTCGTGGGAAAGGGACAATTTGAATGTGGAAACAAAAAATGCAAGTCAAAAGACAATCTCAGGTCTTGGGAAGTTAATTTTGGCTATGAGGAACATGGAGAGAAGAAAAATGCTCTAGTGAAGCTAAGTATGTAATTTAAACCATTAAAAACTGTTTTATTAATGTAGAAAATAGGTATACATTTTTAATTGATATTTGTTGTGGTTTGTTGCAGGACTGTGTCCAGAGTGTTCAGTAAAATTGAATTATCGGTCGCAGAAGAGAGAAGTGAAGAGAAAGAAAGCCTTGAAACGTCTGGGCACGACTTCTGATCAATCAGAAGCAGCATCGAGTTCCACAGAAGTTCCTGAAGTGACAATCAAAGAAGAAAAGCCAGAGGAAGGAGAACAAGGAGCAGGAGCAGAGATAAATCCTGAAGAATCTAAGAAGGATGAAACAGAAATCTGGAAAAGGAAACCTACAGAAGGTGTTGAAAAGTCACGTGAAGAAGAATTTGAAGAATATCTAGCTGATCTTTTCCTATAAATAATTTTATTTCTCAAAAACGAAACCAAACCACGTGTCTTGGTATTCGAAACAACAAGAAAAATTTCCATACATCTACCAATGTACATTACAATATATTAATTTATTCAAAATAAAACCTTTTTCTATACAGTTCATAAGTCGAACAATATATCGTACAGTACGAGAATAATGCAATTAAAGTTTTGCGTCCACAATTGATTTATCTATTGCTGTAATTAGTTCAATAATGTTCCTTTCCCACAGTCTACATGATATCATTTTCTTTCTTCTTTGTAAATTAAAATTCTTATTCAATCTTGGTTAATATTCCTAGCTAAGATAATTATCTGGACTACAATCAGTATAGGCTTCTCTTACATTTCTCATCACGAATAAAATTGTCAACAATTTATTTTTCATGGTAAAAAGACTAGGACTACATTGAAAAAGTGCCTAAAAATGCTCAACCTCAGTTATACTCTAAGATTATTCAGCAATCTTTGTTTTCTTTTTTCTTTTAAAAATCTCATAATTTCTTTAGCATCGAATACAAAAAATTCTCTACATCATTTCAATAATACAGTAGAACTGTGATTCTGACATTTTTTTCATTTTACCAAATATCTCAACAACTATACAAGATACGAAAAAATGTCATAGAACCTTTTTTGTAGGCAATAAAATTCTCTACAAAATTGTTTATATGCATTTTTACCGTATCTCGCATAATTTCCAAGATATGATGGATAATAAAACAAAAATTTCTAAACAGAATCGAGTTTCTACAGTAATCTAGACGATCGAACAGAAAGATCCTTGTGCAAATCGAGATTCAACAATTCACAAAGTTCGAAATAAGAATAAACAAGTATATTATTGGTTGGTCGTATATATTTACACTAACATTCTAATTAAATTCCTATCTATATACTCCGCGTATATATACAAGACAACGTTTTAAAGATAATTACGATTAGTATTGTCGGCTTGAACGTGATTAAAGTGAGCAATAACAATATAGAAAGAGGCTCAAATGAAAACAACAGTGAGCCTAGCAAAAGAAAGCGACCTTTTGATTTGTATTAGGCACGTCAAACCCTTTTTGTTATTGATTCTTAGTTCAATTTCTAGTATTAAACTAGAAAAACGCTAGTGTTCGTTGTACTTTGAAAAAGTAAGATATTTACAATCAACATTTCATCATAGGCAAGTAATTATAGTTTCAATGACAAAAAGTCTTTGTCACAATTGAAGCAAGATACGGTAAAATAGAAAGAGAGAGAAAAAGGGAAGAAGACAAGATTGAAAGTTAAATTGATAAAGAAAAGCAAGACTCAATGGAGTTATATCAATTAATAAACTATTTGTTACTTTTTGTTTTTGTTTTCAAATACCTACACTAACTAAGCTTGGCTGTTGCTATCTCAGTCTCGTTTTGTGCCTCCACAGAACCGCCATTTGAGTTATCTACAACTAAAAAAAAACAACGCACATAGTTCGAGTAAACACAACTCAAAGACTCAATTCATGCAATTTAATTACAATTGGCTTTCCTGGAGCACGATCTCGATGGATTCTGCTTCTGTGAGTCACTGTCTTCGTCACTGCAATCCTCATCGTGAGTATGAGTCACATTGCGAGGTGTCTCTGGTCGTGCATGAGGAATCTGACTATTATTCTCCACCTCCAAAGACTTCTATTCAATCAGAAAAAATTATTTTCTCAATGGAATTGAGCCAAAATCCATCAATTACCGGTTTTCGAAGATTTATTATATTTACAGGCACCGGCTGATTTTGTTCTTCGTCTTCTTCAGCGAGTTTGAAGGTACGAGATCGACTAATCATGGGGGTTTCCATGGTGAAACGCTGCTCATGAGCAACAGTACTCTCATGAGGCATCTAAAAATGAATAAAACATGATTTTTGACGATTAAAAAAATTAATCTGGTCCGAAAAAGCTAGATTATAGGTGAAAAACTGGACTCACCAGCATTGCAGGAGCTCTGAACATGTATGAGAATGGATAGTAAATAAGATTGAGGAAGGTTGCAGCATAAAGATCTGCATACCTCACGACTTGGCTGCTAAAGAACGTCTGTCTGCTTCCACTTCTGAATAATGAGCCCATCATACCATAGGCCAAGTCCATTTTGTGTGTGACATCTCTTATAGAAGCTCTGAGCTTCGAAATGTCAGGTTTTTCTTTCGTGCTGCTGTCTAAATTCCTATAAAAATGATTTTTAATTAAATAAAAAATTTCGTTTTTAGCAAATGAAAAATCACAGAGAAGTTCAATACATACTTGTACATTTCCCCAAGCATTACGTCGAGACTCTGCAGCTCTGCAAAGAGTTGACACTTATCAGTCCACACGTGAAGCTCTTGAACCAATTCAGGCACAATGAGGAACGTTCTCCAGCCACGGATTTTCTTGCTCTTAAGAATATCACCAAAGATGTGATCTCCAATATAAAGGACATCTTTGCCCTTAGCTCCAATCATCTCTGTGAAGACATCACACGATCCTCCAGAGTAAACTTCACCTGGTGGGGACACACGAAATTCATGAATAATGGAACAGGAGAGACCTTGTAACTCAAGATGTCTTTTCTATCGGTCGGTATATCATTAAAAACCTATATGGAAAAATGCAAATTACCTGTGTGAAGCGGTCCTTTGTGCGTTCCAAGCTTCAAAGCACCTGTTTTAGTGTCGACCTGACGCAAAATTGTTCCTTCACCGAAAAATAATGGCTTGTTGGCATCCACTACAATCGTGTCAAAGTATGTCTTCCAATCTCGATGAGGTTCGTGAGGCTACAATTCATTTTAAAACATAAATTAACTCATCTTTCAGGTCTAGAAAATTATTTAATTCATTCGAAAGAAGTTTAAATGGTTTAATAAATTATTTTCATGATTTTAGGAAATTAATATCTCTTTAATCATGGAAAAAAAAAAGTTATTTTACGTACCCTGGCACCATGGGGAAAATCAAAGAGGTACGTCATAATTTTATTGGTAAAAACGTAGTCACTATTGGTAAGAATGAAGACTTTAGCTCCGCTCTCTCGTATCCTCGTCAAAAACATTGGCAAGCGTTCATCTTTCTTCACATATTCATCCAAATTCTGAATCGTCTTCGTCTTCAAATCGCCCTGAATGTGAATCCAATCGACCGCATTTCTCACATCTTGAAAGACACTCTTAAAACTCATTGTCAATTCGCCCTCCTTCACGCCTGTCTTCTCTCGCGTGTACTGCGGCGAATTCGTGAAGAAGTCGATCAAGCATGCCAGAAGATAAGTCTCAGGAAGGTTGAATAGAGTGTTCAGCACGTAAACTCGAGACTCGTCCAGCTGAAGGAACTTGTTGGGATAGAGTTCGTACACTTGAGAGCTAGAATGAGATAAAAAATAATTACTTTTCTGTTCCAACAACTCGTTGGCGATGTGTATTAAGTACTAATAGGGAAACTTACTGTTTCAGAAACTCAAAGCCATGAACACAAACAAGAATGTTGCCATAAGCATCGACCTTCAGCAGATTTCCATATTGTGTATCAAACCACAGTCCTCTCACGGGAAAACTTGGGTCGTACTCAAACGCTCTGATTTCATGAGGATAACCCAGTGATATCAGACGTTCTTTCAGCAGCTCAAAGCCCAATCGTTCATACTGCGGAGACTTATACTCTGCCAGGGTGTAATCCATGTCAAATCCATAGAACTTGATGTTCTCCAAGTGGAGACTTCTATTAACGAAGATTCTGCAACAAAAAAAAAACAATAGAAATTATCAAATTTTGTCAATATAAACTTAATAATCAACCTATTTTTGGCTTGATGTCTAGGTGCCTGAGCACATAGTGCATCTTCCTCCTCATTTATATCCCAATTCCATGATAAACTGTAACGAGGAAATCGTGGAATATCGTTTTCACTCATATTTATTGGCTTTAATCTTTGATATCAACACAAAATAAAATAAATCCTTTTGTTTTTTCAATCCTCTATTGTTTTATCCTGCTTCCAAAGCCACTGCTATAGGTATTAACAATTAAAAAATTAATCTTTGCCGAAGGCAGAGCATTGAGAGACAATTACATCAATGGATAATCCTGGATCTAGAGAAGACGATGGACATTGAGAGGGCATTACACATTGACATCTATGTAATTTGTAGTAAGGATATTTACTCAATTGGTATTGACCGAAAAATCTTGATAATTCATATCGTGTCGCAGCACACAAACACACGACTCCCAAGCAATCGATATAACTCCTTCACATACACACTCTCTCTGTCATGCTGCTCTTGCAATTTATTTTTGCTTACATTAAAAAAAAATACGTTGAGTTAAAGACAATGCACGTGTATAATTATTGAATTTTATTATCACTGACAAGGAGAAAAACGGAGACAATTATCAAGATTTCAATCTCTGATGCTAATAAATTGGAAATAAATTTAAAAAAGGAGATAGAGATAATGATGAGCACGTCGCGTTGATATAGGTGTAACAATAATGCAATGTATTTTGAAAATGAAGAGATAACTCTTGATGATTCATGATTTTTTTTGTGTCTCGCTGTCGAAATATTTGTCTTTGGAGCAGCAATTAAATTTTTTTACTGATTAAAAACTAACAAACTTACTCATTCGGAGCAACACTCAGAGGATTAATGAACTCAGTCGCTGATGATGGATCAGCATTCATGTCCTTGAGCTTCATAATATACCACAATAATTTTTAATAAAGTGCAAACGTCACAAGAACACGTGTCAATGCTGCCAGGTCTCTTTGTGTTTGGAGTCGATGCGTTAAAAAATATTTAAAAAATCTCTAAATAATTCGAAAAGCAGTGAAGAAGTAGTGGTTTCCAAAAGAGGAAACCAGTTAATTCAATGTGGAATACTGTTAATCACTTGATGATTCAATACAAAATTTATAGCTTAATAAATGCTTTGGAGCAGGCTCTTTTAGTGCGTAGCTTTCACGATTACTTGCATCAGATGTTACGCACACAATTTCAACGAAAATGTGATACGTAAAAGAACGTTGGGACCAACGTATGGGAGGAATGGAGTAACGTGTGTGGAGAAAAGGAAAAGTCTCTCTGCTTGTGAACGAGCTGACTACACCATTCGACGGTCAAAGACTCACTGGTCTCTCTACGCTTCGCGTCTGCCACTGTCCTTAATAAACGCTATAATGAAAGCTAAATCCGTGGCATCCTAGACCTTCGTGGGACGCGCAGACGAGTGGCGTGCAAAACTATTCGCAGGAAATCATCATCAACTTGTATGAGAATCAAGCGGAACTGCCTCGACATTGAAAAGCAGCTTTTGCCCTTCTCTACCAAAGATTGAATCATGTTTTATCAGATCACATTATACTCTATTGTGTCCCCACACTAGACAATAAATCACTGACTCAAACTGGATATTAGACAAGATAAATGTTCAGATTACAGTCAATGATTTAAAAGAAAAAATGTTTATAAAGAAAAATTTTTTGTAATTGATTATATCTCAATAAGTATGGGAGATACGACAAA
>JABSMT010000963.1:0-10657 GCA_018902335.1 Eumacrocentrus americanus | reverse complement strand
ATTTTTTCGTATCTCTCAAAGTTTTCGAGATATTTGTAAAAATGAAAGTGTCTAAAATTTTTCATAATTTTTGAGTTATCTTTTTTTACCGCTTCACTACTGAAATATTCACGCAAAACTTTTATTTTTGACAAAAGCTTCATCCGTGTCTCTTCGTACAGCTCTCTCAAAGAGTTAGATTTATTGATGTATTCATTTTCTTTCTTGAGCCGCCGTTTCTCAACCGTGTTTAATGCCTTTTGAGATTCATTAATTTTGCTCTGTTCCGCAGATAATAGCCGATTGAGTTGAGCGATATGGTTTGCCGTTTCGACATCAGTAGAAGCTATATCGAGTTCTGTTTGCTTGGATATTTCGGACAATTCTTCATTACGATCTTGAAGTCTAATGCAATAAATAATTACTGGGAGCCTGTTCAATTGAATACAAATTAATTGGATAAATCACCTGTCAATGCGTGTTTCAGTTTCAGTAATAGTAATTTCGTACATAGTTCTTTGTACATTATTTGGATACTGCGGAGATTCCTCATTTTCTTTTTTAGCATCCATCATTCGTAATGAATATTTAATTACAAAAATTAAGTTGTTAAAAATTCTTAGAGCATAAAAATAAGTCAATTATAAATTCATTCGGAGTTTATAGATTAAATCATAATTACATACTTCAAGTGTTTCAAAAGAAAAAGTCAAGCATCTTCACACAGTTGCAATTTCACTTAATGTATTTAGATTTTCCAATATTTCAAAAGTTTTTAATAGCTTTTGCTTGAAATTCGAGTCACAAATGCACACTTTTGTATCTACTGACTGTGATTTTATCGCCAATTCTGAAATTAATTTTTTTACAGAATCTAAAACATCATTAAGTCTCTTAATCCGTTGCTGATTGCTTAGGACCTCTTCTAAAATATTTTGTCTGCTCTCTTCAGCTTCCTGTATATTTTTTTCCAAGACACGTGCCTGTCTCTGAGCATCATTGTATTTATCTTCGTATGTCTTGACAACTTCCTGTTTGTTCGTTGCTATTGCTTCCAGTTGACAATTACTACTTCGAGCACGAGCAGCGTCTATATGTTCCTCGGCTAGGGTTTCTATTATTTGATTCTGTTGCAGCACTTTATTCAGAGCAATTTGTGCTTCTTTTTGAAAGAGAGCTGCTCGAAGTCGTGCATTCTCTTCCTTCTCCTTGCACACTTGGATCTTGTCCTCTAAATCTTGACAACTCTTTAACGTCGTGTCCAACTCCAAATGCAAGGCAATGTTCTCCCTGATTGCTCGTTGGGTGGCATCAGCTATCCGGACGTTTGTTGCTTCTTGAAACTTCAGTGCAAGTTCATTCAAACGTTGCTCCATCTCCTTTTGCATCCTAAAAGACATTTTTAATGTGATAATGTGAATGCCTAAATACAGATATTTACTGATGAAAAACATTCTTACTTTGCTTTTCCAATAATGAGAGATTTTTCTGCTTCATAAAGTGTCTTCGCATGTCGTTCCTCTTGCTCTGCCATTTGCTGCTCCTGGATCTCAAACTTTTGAGTCAATTCAGCTCGAGCATTCCTCCAGTCCTCGAGGGCATTTAACTTTCCAGCTGGATTAAGAGTTAGAATATTAGACCCTTTCATTTTTACGAATATCTCAAAAACCTTGAGAGATACGATAAAATTTTATGAGACCTTTTTTGTAGGGAATTAAATTCTCTACAAAAAAGATCCTTTGCATTTCTGTCGTATCTCCCATAGTTTTTGAGATATCATCAATTTTGTAAAACATTTTAATGAAAAAGTTATCTCGACTTATCTCCTTTTACCGCTACACTGCAGAATTATTAAATAAATGAAAACAATACAATGTTTACCAACTAATTTCACTTCTGCATTGAGAGTAGTTTGCATATTATGATACTCCTGCTTCATGATGTCTTCCTTTGCTTTGTACGCACTCTGTTCTTCTTTATAAAGCTCTTCCATGGCCAACAGACGTTCACCGAGTTCTCGAGCTTCTTCGATATTTTGCTGTAGAATCCTTTTGAGATGAGCAACGACATCGGAGCGATCGTCTTCCAGGCGCTTTAATTGTCCTTTCAAGCCCTCGACTTCAGCTTCAAGATAATCGTTACGACTACGAAGCCTGGAAGGAGAATTTATATTGAATAAAATTCATTTTCCAGCAGTTTATTATTGTTAATAATGTGTATACCGAGCTAGTTGTCGATTATTATCTTGAATTTGCTGCTCGTAGAATACAGTTTCACGTTCGTTGACACCAGATTTCTTCCTCGCCTTCTTGTCTTTGTCACCTCCCTTCTTTTTCTTCTTCTTTGGCATTCTGAGCTATTCAGATATACAATCGGCTGAAATAGAGACTAACGATGGCTAATAATTATTCGTGACCATGATTCCATAATAACACGTTGACTAGGACTTGTTCAAGACATCAGCACTCTTGGTTGCCATAGCAAATTTATACCAATGAATAATAATTGATCGCCTTTCCTTAGAGTATAAGAGTATAAGGCTTAAAGTACATTTGCATGTTTGCACATTTAACAATTTTTTTTATTATTTATTTAAACTAAATTTCAATTTTACTGGTAAATCAGTGGGATAATGTTTGGAAAGTGGTCGCAACGTAAATGTTATAACACATAATTACAACTCCATAAGAATTTATTTAGCTTTCAGCACACGTATTTTCTCGTAATACAAACGTCAGTCATTAACAGGTATTTGGTTCTCGATAATATTTTCACTTATTGAAAATATCGCAGCTGAGTTAGTTCAGTAAACCAACATCATTTGACGTAATCTCAATAGGACCGGGATCAGAGTCAGTTTACACACAGCGCTTATCAATATCGAGCAAAAGGAAAACATAAAATACAATGATAATATTATTCTAACGAAGAAAACAGTCATTTCTAATGAATAATGGAACTAATAACTGTGTACGAATTCACAGTGTACTTATGATAAAATTAATATCATTGAAACTATCGAATAAATGTTAAAAGAACTATATGTATATCGAAACTAGAATATTTTATTTCAAATTGACTCTGAACTCGCTCATGTACGTTTATACAAAGATCAACTAGTTAACAGGTAGAACGTTCGCTCCGCCTCGTTGGGCTTGAGGTGGCTGCGGCCTACGGAAGTATACAATAAGACTCAGCATGCCTGTGAGCACACCAATAAGATAAAGATCCCAATTCTGAACGATAAATATGTCCCATTTGCCAAGCTGATCTGAAAAACTGAATTGCTGGATATGGTCAAGGCGAAATAGGAAAGAAAGCTTGATACGAGCTAGTGCCACAGGGATTCGTGCATCTGGACTGGCCTCTGCAGCTGTGTCATAGCTACGTTTAGCCAAATGTCGATCTTGAGCCAGTCCAAGACCTTGCTCGTACATATAACCCAGATTAAACGATGCCTGTGCATTGTGCTGCTGGTCTGACGCTTGACGATAGTATGCTGCAGCCTCTTCGTAATCAACACGAGTCCCTCTGCCATAGTAGTGTGCATCGCCAAGTTTTACCTACAATTTTTCCAACAATTATTTACTGCCTACATATCCTCGGATAATTATGTAGATATTCAACTATTTTTAATTGTTTTAATTATTGTGGACTGGGAAAAAGATTTTCACCTGAGCTGGAGAGTATCCTTGGGCAGCAGCACGTGCCCAAAAGGCCAGTGCCATGACCAGCCCCTCTTC
Source organism: Eumacrocentrus americanus (assembly GCA_018902335.1). Taxonomy (NCBI): domain Eukaryota; kingdom Metazoa; phylum Arthropoda; class Insecta; order Hymenoptera; family Braconidae; genus Eumacrocentrus; species Eumacrocentrus americanus. The sequence goes on along the minus strand of JABSMT010000963.1, from coordinate 6,935 downwards.
AGTCGACAACACAGTGATCTCTTCACGATCGAGAATAAATGCTGCATTACTCTGGGCAACTTCATAGCCCATCTCTGCGAGAACAGCGTACCTCACGAATGCCTCATCAATTCGACCCTCTCGATAGTCTGTGTGTGCTGTCATCAGTTCACTAGACCACTTGCCACGTTCAGCCACATTTTTGAATATCTCCACAGCGTTCGAACAACTGCGCATCATTCCTGTCCCCGTGGCGTGCATCTGTGCTAAATTGTAAAATGCCAGCACGTGACCAGACTGACTCGCAAGATTGAAGAACTTGTTGGCCATTTTGTAATCACGCTTTACTCCAATCCCATCTATTAGATATCAAAAAAAGAAACATCAAAAAACAATTTAGTGATATGCTTGATGTTAATTTTTAATTTAAAAACTCTTATGAAATATCAGGAAAAAAAGAAACGTACTGAAATACATATTGCCCAATTGCAGTTGACCATCAACCCAGCCTTGATCTGCAGCTTGAGTGAAATACTGCAGAGCTTTGGCTGTGTCACGTTCAACACCTCTGCCATATAGATACATCAAACCCAAACCACTCTGACCAACTGGATTGCTTAACTTTGCTGCTTTTGCAAAATATTTATAAGCAGTCTCGTTGTTCTGTTCGACAATGTCACTGCCCTCCAGGTAGATTTTCCCCAAGAAAGCCATGGCTATTGGATTGCCTGCATTGGCAGCAAGTTGAAAGTACTCGAGAGCACGTTGATGATCTAGTGGAACCCCTCTACCACCTTGATAATGAAGCTGACCCAGACCAACTTGTGCCTGAACGTCACCTCGTTCAGCCAACAATTGATAATACTCAATCAAATCGTCATCTAAGATTCCTGTATTGTATTCTGGATTTTCTTGCTCGTCCAAAAGTCGAATACGTTGAATAACTGGCCCACCACTCAGTGTTACTTGATCAGCTACTTTATTTGCAACTTTACGATAAAAGTCTAGTGCTCTCTCGCACGAGGTCATGGTCGAAACACCAGCCAGATGTCGATAAGCCATAGCCATTTGTGCTCGTGTGTCTCCGCCAAGTGCTCCAATTGTATAATGAAGCAATGCTTTTGCTTGGGACTGATTTACACCGCCGAGACCCAGGGCATAGAAAAATCCCATGCCCATGTGTGCTGAGGGCAATCCCATGTCGGCTAGTTCTTTGAATGTCTGCAGAGCAGCGGGAATGTCTTGGGTAGCTGAAGGAAGGTCTGTTTGAGTGCCCAGAAGTTGAGCCCAAGCCAGCATTGATCTTGCTTCTGCATGGCCCAGTGTAGCAGCTCCAGTTATCAGCTTGTAAGCCTCTGCTTTGTTACTTCTCGTTGCATTAAGCAAGCCCTGGGCTTTTTGAAATAATTCCTCAGCTGTAAAAGAAAAGAAAAGTAATCGATATCAAAGCTCTTAGGGGGAATTGATGTAATAATCATTGCCAATCATTACCTTCTTGTTGTTCAGGTGTTAATGGCTCTTTGACTTCTTCCTCTACAGGCTCCTCATTAATCTCCTCCACCTCCCCCCAATCAGACAGCTCTTCGTCAGACTTCTGCAAGCTTGAGACAGGAATAAGACCAATCTGTTTTGCAATAACATCCAGCAATTCACTTCTCCTAGCTAGTTCTGCTGCTTCTTTATCTTCTGAAACTTCGTCATCTTCACTTTTCACACCATCCTCCGACTGTTTGGACGATGGATCAGGGAGGACATCGTGCAATACAAGTTTGAGCATTTTATCTCGAAGGGCTGTTCGTTCATTGAATTTCTTGAAAACATTTTCAAAATCATCCATAATATCATCGTCACCTTCTTCTTCCTCAATTGTCGATTCCTTATCTTTCATGGAGTTTTCTTTTTTTGAATTGTCCTCGTCATTGTCTTTCGACACTTCTGCAGTGGACAGCATCAACAATGCTAACAGCCACATCAGAAGTACAAATTTATGGCTTAACTTCATCATCTTCTTCTTTTTCTATTTATTACTAGACTAGATTATTAATTATTTTCAAACACATTTACACATACCGAATGTCCTCGCCGTTTCTATTGCTTATATACAGTCTGTGAAAATGTTTTCTGTTATCACCAATCATTAGCGAAATAACGTTTGAACATACGTGGACATTTTATCAGCTTTGATGTCTTACAACAGTTTCAATCATTTTTTTTTTTTTTTTTTTTTCGTTTTTACATATGAATAAATTTTCAAATACTATACATAAATAGTAAATTATGATCTTTTTATCCACAATAGTGAATATAATGGTTTGTTGTGTATTCAATACAGAAATTCTTGGCTGGTATCAGGATTAATTGAGCCGCTGAATCAGCTGTTTGCTCTTGTGCAATTTAGGGATATTTTACGTGGACAATAAAGTCTACCACCTTTGTGTCGTGTCATTAGATTACGATATTTCTAGCAGCATACGACAATACACGACACATGGTCAAGTACACGTTGAGCTTTGTGATTGGCATATGGACGTACGAAACAATTATAACTTATTAATCTTATTATTGGTTGAGGTTATAGATGATAATAGCCTCTGTAAAGGCAATTTCGATGCCTACATAACCTCTCAAGGAGCAAGCAAGATGTTTTCTAGTAGAAAAATATTCAAACTATAATTATAACCTAACTTTTTACATCATAGGAATATAGAATTATTTTGAGGTTATATATCATTAAAATGTTTGCATAATCAAGATTATAATTTTGTTTGCATAGAATTCGGTTAATTCTAGTCATATAAAGAGTTTTTTTTAGCTGGTATTGTGTAAATGATGTAAAATAAATAATCTGTAATGGAGGAGTTTGGCGCGAATTTTTTTAAATTTGAATTTTGGCAGCATTGAACAACATGACGGCCTCTTCTTCCAAGGAGGTGCTGACCGCTGGTGGCAATAATCTCATACAATAATTAATCATGGCCGTCTATGTTTTCGAATAGTTGTGTGAGATATCAAAGCAAGATTAGAGAGCGCAGAGCGACAAAGGAGTACAGATGGCTAGCCTTAATGTATTATAACAACAATGGAACAGATCAACTTTGGAAGCTAAGCTCGTGACTAAAATGACTGCTCTCCGTAATTTCTGGTTGCTCTGCATAATAATAGCTAATAATTCGTGCTGGGGATCGCAACGAATTGTATGTATAATTTTTATTACAATTAATTTATCAGTAAATGTTAATGGCAATAAAATATAGTCAAGCCTCCATGTAGCCATATAGTCTCCATTATATTCCTTTGTTGATATCATTGGTAGAACTAGAATTTTCATAAGGATCATGATCTCATTCCTCGGAGGGTCATATAATTTTTATCTATATAACCTTGAGTCAAGCCCATTGTCGCTATGGAAACAATGGTAAAGAAACACTTTATTTTATAGCTACACACATTTCTTTACTACTGTTCAAAGGTCATAAAACATAATTTATCGATTTCCTATACGAATTTCTCTCTTGTAGCTCAAGTTCCAATTGAATCCTGGATGTGGTAAAATTTGTGAAGAAAGAAATATAACAACTTTCCACTTGAGAGCTGACGGTCCAACTGATACTCTACATTATGTGTGGGATTTTATTGGCAATCCGTCGATATTGTTAGCAGTAACTTCAAAATCAGCAGAACTAAACATATACTGGGAGAGGTACTTATCTCGTGAACCAAATTCCATGAATTTTACAGAAAAGCCATCGTATACGTTTGGTTTAATCATTGAAAAGGTTTGTTTTCTTTTGCCTACTATTTTATGCTCACTAATTAATAATACAATACAGTTAATGATGATACTTCTTTTTTCTAGGTCCTTGAATTCAATGATGTATATGACACAGGATTGATTGACAAAGTCAGCGATGCTAACATCAACATTTTAAACCCTCAATACTTTCACTGGTCAAGAAAAAGCACAAGGCACAGTAAAGAATTCGTCGAGCTAGATATGATGGGAGAAGAGTACGAGGATCCAGAGTCAAATGTAACAAGAAAGGGAAAAGTACAAATTGTTCTCAATGGATTTTGTACTCTTGAACATTCTGATGTCACACCGCACATGTTACACTCGGAAAATTCAACACAAATTGATTTTATTATCAATCAATTGCAAATGAACAAGTCCTTTTCCAAGAGTCGCTTTGGAATGGAGCTAATGATGATTAGCCAGGGGAATCCAAATATTCCAATGTACATCGACACCAAGAAGAGCTTGGATGACGAACACACACCAGGGATATTTGAAGTATTTATATTTATTCACATCATCCTCATAAAATAATTCTAAAAAGAGTTAAAACATTTAATTAAAATCTCTTCCATTAAAGGTCGTCGAAATACGGACTCCTGATAGAACTATAAACAATGCAAAAGTAGAAACAGCATATTTACAATGGAAACCAGTGTCTTATTCTACTACAGATCGAGATGTCACAAGTTCTACAGAAACAATGCACTATCAACTAGTTAATTGCTCAACTATATCTAAAAGTTCCATGTTATATGCATTTTATGGTGACGAAACCAATAGTCTACTAATGGAAAAGATAAATATAACAATTGGTGCGTCAGGAGATGGATTTTACAAGAAAACAAGTTACTCAACATGGTGAGTGACACACAACAGTTATTTCATATGACATTAAACAATTATAATTCAATACTAAACATAAATATTTGTTAATTTAGGACGTTTATCGCTGGATATGGCATTCCGCCAGCTGAGCAATTTTCATACTTGGTCATCATGATCATATCAATTGGCGTCGGCCTTCCAATCATCATTTTATCTATCGCTGCCATTTATTCGTGTGTTCGTAGACTACCAAGAAATCGTGGCAATAGATTTATCAATTCATAGTTAAAAAAAAAAGGAAATTTCTTTTATCTTAAATAATAATAACATTACAAAGATCTTGTACATCAAAGGCTGACAAATATTTTCGCGTTAATATATATAAGCATTTATATACTACACACACGAAAAAAAATTAAAAAAAATTTATAAGATAAAAAACAATGGCAATTATTTTTCGTAGTAGAATCAGGTAATAATCATGAAACGGTCTTGTTAACCGATCTAACAATCATAAAATGATTTGTAGGATGAGTGTCGCGAGTAGTATAAGTGTTCATTAGTGCGGGCGAGCTTACTGGCGCGGTCATATGGGTATGGTCGGGAGTGTGATCAACGTTTTCAGACGGAGATAGTAAGAGTGGCGCGGTGTGGTACCGTATATTCCTAGAGCAGACCGTAAGGAGGGAGTATTTCGCACTGAAGAGGGGGTATACTTTCATTGATCCACTCGTGGCACATACTCGCTCGGGGGCGTATTTACAAATCCTGCGTCAACGTCAAATCCGCAGAAATCCAGGAAACCTGTCCATCGCTTACAATGAACCATTCTACAATTCTTTTATTAATTTTTTCCCAAACCAATATCATTCATAAAACATTTTTTTCCATCACAATAAATCAAATCAAACCATTCCCATTGTTACAATAAACATTAGTCATATCTATCTTAATGATCCAGCCATCAAAAAAAAAAAAAATAAAAAATAACAAAACTAAGGGAAAGTCGACTGCAGAAGAATTTCTGATGACAAAATAAATAAGAGTACTAGAAAAACTTTGGAAACAGCATTGATGAAGTTTCCCCAACAAAATCAATGGGTATTACATATAGAGGGAGGTCGGGAGGGCGGGTGGGAGGGATAAAAGCTCCGGATTTGGAGTGGTGGATGCGTCACAGGGGTAGTTTAGAGGGTGGGAGTGGGCTCGGGAGGGTGAGAATATAGTTCTTGACAAGTCCGCACCGCGATGTTGGCGCAGGCCGATGCAGTAACATCCGTGCTCGGGTCGGTTTGTCTCCCCGCGACTTGGACACCAACCTTCAAGACTGCCTCCGTTTAAAATACAAAAAAAAATTATAAATAATAAAACGAACGAACAAACGTAACCCGATATATTAAGACTTTTACTGTGGAGAAGAATAAAAAAAACATTAAGCATAGTATAGGCATAGGTGTTGGGGGGTTTGTACGCGGAGTTCGTTTTTGAAGGACAAAAAAAAAGCGCTGAGGGACGAGACTAAACCTGATACGACCGAGGAAGTGTGGGTGCATATGAGAGATAGAGGAAGAATCCCATGCAAAGAGCAGCTATTGATAACCATGGAACTTTTTAGCTAAAAAAAAAACGAAAAAAAAAACCAAAATTATCATACGAAATTCCCAGGATTGTTGTTACAGTGGTTACTGTGTTCAACAACAAAATAACACGCATTCAGACACGTATAGGTAACAAAAAAAGAGGGAAATAAAAAAGAAAAATAAAAAAATAGCCAAGGGGGTGGTTTGGAGTGACGGCAATGACAAGACATCGATGAGCGCCTGAAATGTTAACACAAAGCAAATTTTACGCTCTATTTATTCACTACACTTTCGTGTAGTATGATAGGGGGCGGGTCCTTGCAGCTGCGGTGAAGGTGGTCGACGGGATAATGGATTTCGGGGACTGCTCGGGACGCCAGAGATTATTCGCTTCTGTTGCTTAGTGTTTCTTGTGGAGAAAGAAAAAAAAAAAAAAAATCAAGTGTTTTTGTGTGCTCTGTGACGAAGAAAAAAAAATCTCTTCAATATTCAAAAAATTAATAAATAATCAAGTTAAGGCCCGCGCGGATATATCTCAGAACCCGCCCCAAAACATCAGTGCCTATTCTCCTACGTGTGTATCGCTTTTCTTCTGCATTCAAAACTACTTCGATTGTATATAGATATATATACATATACACACATATACATTTACATATATATATGTATATATATGCGAATAAGGGTGACACTCGTCGAACGTAAGTACTCTCAGATCTTTAATTTGAGTCGTTATTGAATTTTTTAATTTTTAT
>JABSMT010000952.1:0-10657 GCA_018902335.1 Eumacrocentrus americanus | reverse complement strand
GACCCCAAAATCAACCCTCAGGGTTAAAAATTTTTTTACCGACCCAGATCGCCATGGGCAGAAGCGGGTTTTGTAAAAAAGGTCTGATAATATTGTTGCGAAATGCTATTCGCGGACCCTCTCACAGATACAGACATATACATACTGAGACATTCGAACTAGGGAACAGTTGTTTCGTTTGTTTCTAGCAACGCGAGTCTTTTACAGACTGACAGATTGTCAGATTGACACGGGTTTTAAACTGATCAACACGTCTAATCGCGAGCTCCTATCTATTTATTTTCTTTTAATAAACTTATTCGTTCTCGTTTAACCATTTGAGTTTCTCATTTCATGACATTTAATAACCATCAAACAGCTGACTTTAGCGATCGCGCCACTGAGAGACAAAACAGGGTTAGGGTAATCAGCTGACAGACCAGCTACACGTCTACACGTTAGTTGAGTTGATTTGTCCCCCGGCAAATAAACTCGATTTAGTTTCCCGAATTATTTTTTAAAACATAGACTCTACTGATGGAGAACAAAATTTTACAAGCTTATCTACACTACAGCAGGATTTAGACCGAAAGTAACATTTTTCATGGACGGTTGAGAACTAACAGAATAAGCAACAGGCATAGGAATTAGGCTGGGAATGGGGTATATGACCTGGCCTCAATTCATCAATTGTCGGTTGGAACAAGATGATCTTGTTCCTCCGCACCTGTCCTATCTGAGTCTCCAAAGTCCGGATTTGAACGTGCAGAAGCTTCTTCAGTGCGGCATCGATAATTTTGTCTTCTCATCACCATTTTCCTCGTTCTTCACTACACTTGCGGACCGTAATTCGCGAATCCTACTTCTGATCACCAAATGTTATATAATGAGGAACTCAGATGGTTTAAAAGTAGCGAAAAGAGAGTTTATTCAATAAGATAACAAATTAGGTGTCTCGAAAGCACGTTTAATTAGCTCAAAGGCTCGCGTTCATCTGAAAATCTGTCGTTGTTTGGTAAATGACTCGCGTTGCTATGAACAAAAGAATCAGATGTTTCCTAGCTCGAATGTCTCTGTCTATATGTGTGTGTGTATGTGTGTGTATGTCTGTGAGGAGTCCGTGAAGAATGATTTCGCAACAATATTTTAGTTTCTTTTGTAATCTGATTCCAATATTTTCATATTATAAAATTGTTTTTTTTTACGAAGTATTGCCAAAATTTTCGATAAATGATTGAGTATCTAATAAAATTAAAAATATAATACAGTGAAAAAATATACAACATGTTATTAATTTAACTAACATGAATAATGTGCTTGACTTGCATTTTACATTTATTTGTTAGTGATGGAGTACGGTCCCATTCTCCATTAAACATAAAATGGATAATGGTGGCAATTCCATTGTCCATTAAAAACATAATAAATAATGATTAAGATTTCTATTGTCCATTATAAATATTGTTGTATTATGAGGAACTCAGATGGTTAATTGTAAACGAAAAGAGAGTTTATTGAATGAGATAACAAATTAATAGGCTTGATAGCACGTCTAAACAGCTCAAAGGCTCGCGATCATCTGAAAGTCTGTCGTTGTTTGGTAAAAGTCTCGCGTTGCTATGAACAAAAGAATCAGATGTTTCCTAGCTCGAATGTCCCTGTCTATATGTGTGTGTGTGAATGTCTGTGAGGAGTCTGCGAAGAGCGATTTCGCAACAATATAATGGATAATGGTCCTTTATTAAATTATTCATTACATTAATAATGAAAAATGCAAGATGAATAAATTATCCAATCAACAGTTATTGTTGAATAAAATCGATAATACATTATCAAAATAATGTATTTTTTACAACTCTGCTGTAGAATAGAAATATTCCTGCAGTGAGAGTGAAGCCGTTGAGAATAACAACATTCACAGAGCCTGTGGGAAATTTATCTCTGTTCAAAGTTGGTGAAGAGCAATTGTAAGCCTCTGGATAGTCTGGTGAATAGAAATATTTATCCAAAAGTAACCAGAGGCCCACCCGGCAATTATTGAGAGTAAATCTGGCCTTAGTCTTCCCTATTCCGTGCGTGGCATGAGTATAGGAGTGATTTGAGAGTTGATAATCCATTTCCATCCTCGGAGGTTGTTTGAATAAATAGATCTTTAACCAATAGCGCAAGCTAGCTCGGTGGCCTTTATTCAATGAACAACAATTTTCACACAAAGTCACGAAGACTACAAGGGGAGAATCTATGATTGTAATTTCATCATTTACTGAACGAATCGTTATAAATGAAATATATCTGAAGTACGGAACGAATTGTGAACATTCTCTTGAATATATTTCTTTTTCTTGTTAAATTTACCGAAACCAGTGTTTCTCTTGTTTAAACCTCATCATTGTCTGCTTCACCTATAATAAATTTGTTGACACGAACCCAGAACAAACTAGAATAAAATCTAGCACGTCTCAATATAGATACACAAAGTGTTTGTAAGTATAATACCTCGGGTATGATAATGCTTATCATAACACAGCAATGGAAAAATTGAAAAAATATTCTTGTTGAAAGTTTTTGTTCTGACCATATACCAAGTACTTGAGCATGTATCCGGTTGAATGCGTAATGGCTATCAAAGAACGGATCTTGGATATTCTGAAGAAAGTACAGTCAAAATGATTACGAATGATGTAGCGGCGATGAAAACAGCTGCAAAAATGATGGGTAATTCATATACAAATGTATATGCTCCGTCACAATTTTCTCTGACTGTGATAAATAAGTTCTCTTAAACTAAAAGGAATAAAAATTTGCATGGTATACTTGACAATACAGTAAATTAAATGCTTTCTATAAAACATGAAAAAATAGGGAGTCAAGTTTATAAGTACTTTCCATCAGACACTGCCTAAACTTTCTACTAAAAAGCCCCATTTTCGACACTGGCAAGCAACTTTACCGAACTTGGGAACCAGCCATCCTGCATGTACTTAAGTCACAGTAGTGTCGTTCACATTTCAGACTTGTGTTTGCAACCGATCATTTATTATTCTTCTTCACATTTCGAATAAATGATGGTTGTCAGCAGCACCCGTTGTAACATTGTTCCGTTCTACCAATATGTAATGATTGCTGGGATATGATGGACGTTTAAAGGGTTGGTGTCACGCGAACCTTTTTTACGCACATAAGTGCTTGCATTTAGTTTCACGCCACGATGTCACGTATCAAGTGCGTGACACATGCACCCCTACTGTGACGAGCAAATTAGTTTTATTTTTTCTGTAGTTTTCATAAGACATTCGATGAGGAGATAATCTTATAGAGCGTATTTCAGAATTAACTCTTATGCACGGAGAAAAATACTTCGGTCATGACAACAGATCAATTTTCTGTTATCGTCAACCTGTCATGGTAACAAAGAATTTCGTTTGTGGCAACAGAAAAAGAGATCTGTCATAGCCACAGAATTCGAGTTTGTTACCGTGTAACGAAACTTTTGCATTCGCTCAAGCTTGTACGACCAATGGACTGACGGACATCAGACTTCCCTCGGAGATGCCCTCAAATTTGCTCGCTGGAACCAGGGTTCGTTAATTAATAATTAGGGAAAGGTCGTGTTAAAGATATAATCGTTTTCGTTTCATTGAGAACTTGTATTTATTTCAAGCCAATTAAGAAAAATGAAATGCAAAATAGGAGATGAACATTTTAAAGGTGTCGTAGCAAGAACGTTGAACTCTTGTACTAATGGACGCCATTGGGAGGCGCTTGACGTCCATTAGTACTTCAGGGTGTCGATGTGCGTTTCACAGAAGGATGGTAACATTGGCGTACATGACGAATGAGGTGAGAAGCATTCACCGAAAGGACTCGCAACTCGAAAAATGTGCATAAAAATAGGACGCAAATAACCTCAAGGCATTTAACTAAAACTAAAGCGAATTACCCTCGGTGGGGTCGATCTCGAAGCGGTAACCTAGCCGGGTCGCGAATTGACGAATATCCCGACTAGGGAAATATCACGGCACGTTACGATCTTTCATCGACGTTTTGATATAAAATAAATCTCGATAAAATCTAAAACATACAACTTACTATTTTACATATACGTTTACGCTTTACTCGTTTTATACGCTTTTCGTTCTACAGTTCCGATAACTGATTATTAATGCGCGACATAGATCACTGCGTCCAGTAACCTCTGTGCTCGGGAATAAACGTCTTTAGACCTGTCGAAATATCGCGACTTCCGTTTTCGTTTTATTTCGCTATTGCTACCGTGACGAAGTCCGTTCCCTAGCCAGTCAGAATAAAAGGTCAGGGCGATTTTATTGATGAGTTATCTCATCTGCAAGGTTCATATTATTGACGAGTAATCTCACCTGCAAGGTGGTAAGCGCGTGACTTTATAGCGAGTTATCTCACTAGCAATTTATTCCCGTGGGGCGATTCTAATGACGAGTTATCTCGTCCCCAAATATCACTAATGACGAGTTAGTCCTTACGCCCTTGATATGTTAAATATATATTTCATGTATCACCATGGAACAAATACTGACTTGTGTGAATTAGCGTTAACGAGTGCATCAATCGAATTGCACATATTACGTGCGCTGTACGTAACGACAAAAAAATTAGTATCCTAAGGAAAGATCGCTTCGTGCTAATGGATCCTTTAGAATTTGGTTATGTTAATGACGATGGCTACTTAGTACCACAAAGAGTCCTATGTATCTCCCCATTGATGATTTAGTTCACAACTGTACTTGTAAAAATTGCACGCCCAAATTGTGTGGGTGATGTTTGTCTGCTGGCATGTCTTGTATTAGATTCTGCATATGCTGCACGACAAAAACTTGTATAATCATGACCTATATTTCTGTTGTGACTTACTTTTAATCAGTGCTTTTTCTTTATTTCCTTTGTTTATAATTGCAACTATTTATAAATTTTTCACACCTGAATTTACATGCTCCGAGCAGAGAAAGTTCGTATGCTGAGAGAAGAAACAAAAATATATAAAATATTTCATTAAAAGGTAAATGTCCCAATTACTGACCAAGTAAAGTTAGGGCACCCAAGAAATGGACTATATGTGAATTAAATTTGTATTTGTATTTTTATTGACAGTAGGCTTAACGGATAAACCATTTAAAGAGCCACGAGAACATAAAATGTGTATACATTAAGTGAGTGAACAGTAAGATAATAATTAGTTGGTTAATGCTAAGAGTAATATAGGTGTGAGTAAATGTAACTAAGAAAATAAACAAGAATGGTTGAGTTGAAAGGTGCAGTAAATACATAGTAAAGAGTCAAGCCAGCATGTACAGTCATTGATGTGAGAACTTGTACAGAGAAGTGAACAAAACCATAAAGGTAAAGTGCCATCTATTTACAAGATAGTTGCCTCAAAAACAAAAAGAGGACAAAATATCGAGAAGTAAATTTAGGGTGGCTGAGGCTTATTATGCAAAGTAAGGAAAAAAGAAAAGAAAACAGTGCACAGTATAATACATTGAAGTACGTAGACAAACAACTTCAGCTCGCCGTCATATCCTCTTTATCCACGTCCATAGGTGCTTCGGCTCTCTTCAGCAAGTCAACAAGAGTCGTTATTGAGAGATGCTGGCTAGCATCAAGAACGTCAATTCGTGACCCACCAATCGAGACGAAGTAGTTCACAGCATTCTGCATACGTAGCAGGGGTGAACTCTGATTGAAGCTGGACATCCCGGGCCTGATGTAGAAGGGAACTCTGAGTCTGGAGTGTACGACTGGCGCACGAATGTTTACTTGCTGAAGAAGGAACTCACAGTCGATTTCACTCCTGATGAGCCTGATCAGAAACATGGCTCCTGCACAGAGCCTCCTATCTTCCAGGGAGAGAAAGTTAGTGGTTGTACACAGCTCGTGGTAGTCCGTGCCCCTTTCAGGATAGTGACCTCTGGTCTTCCACACAAGGAACTTCAGAAAGTGACGCTGTACTTTTTCAATACTGTGCAGACGTGTCTTACAGATAAGCGACCAAACCTGAGAGGCATATTCAAGTTTAGAGCATACAAGAGCACAGTAGAGCAGACGTATAGCCTGGATGTTATTGAAAGACCTGGTCGTCCTCATGACAAAGCCTAGAGTCCTGAGTGCTGATGCAATCATGTTGTCGATGTGGGGGATGAATGTGAGCCTGTGGTCAAAAGTAACTCCAAGATCCACACACGTGGAGATACGTTGTAGCTACTGCCCACCAATTTCATACTGGAAGATAATTGGTTGTCGTGAGCGGTATAATGATATCACCTTACACTTGGAGACATTAAGAATAAGCCTGTTTTCCATGCACCATGCTACAAAAGCCTCAAGGCCACGCTGGAGTGCAATGCAATCAAGGATCGTGCGTATTCAGAGGTACAGTTTTCCATCATCAGCGTAGAGCTTGAAGACGCATCTCAGAGCCTTGGGTGCTCTGTTGATGAAGATGATGAATAGTAGGGGACCAAGTTGGAGCCCTGAGGAACACCAGACGTGGCAACATAGGGCCTGGAACACATGCCATTGATGACCACGTAGCATTGCCTATCTAGCAAGTAGGATTCAAGTAAGAGTAGAAGAGAGGCAGGGAGCCCTAGTTCAGCTAGACAGCCAACGAGCAGTCGTATGTTCACTGTATCAAAAGTCTTGGCGAAGTCAGTGTGTATGACATCTACCTGGTCTCCCGTAGCCAATGCAGTGTTGATAAATTCAGTGATTGAGAGTAAGTTGGTCGACGTGGATCTCGCTGGCACAAAGCCATGCTGATCCGGCTAGAGGAGATGCTCAAATGACCCCATGAGCAGTTGGTAGATGCACACCTCGAACAGTTTGGCGAACACCGAGAGTATAACAATAGGCCTATAGTTACCAACTTCCAGTTTGTCTCCACTTTTGTGAACAGAGCAGATACGCGACATCTTCTACGCACTAGGAAAGGTTCCATTCCTAAGAGATGCGTTAAAAATTCTGAGTAGAAGAGGAGCGAAGCCCCTCGGACACTCATGAACGAGCAACGCAGGTATGCCATCAATGCCTTTCGTCATTTTGGACGGAATCTTTACTAGCGCACGTGCGAATGAAACCTTATCAAGTCGAAGTGTGCCACTGTAGAGGTCGGCCGGACGTGGAGAGGCAGAGGCCTGATGCGTAAGTGGCTGGAAAACACTGGAAAAGAAGTCAGCAAAGCAGTTGGCGACGTCCTGTGGGTCTGTAATTTCAACTCCATCAATACGCAGGGTGGCAGGTGAACTAGAGTCACTCTTGATTGCATCGACGAACCTTCAAAAGAATAGCGGGTTGCGAATGATACTGTGCTTAGCTCTAGTGACAAATTCTTTACGTGCTCTATTTTGTGCTTAGCTGCAGTACGCACCGCACGATACTGTTCTAGATGATATATAGACCCAGACTTTTTATATTTGACCCGAAACGACTCCTTGATCTTTAGCACATCAACAATCTCCCTCGTAAACCAACGAGGGTACACAGAGGAGAAGGACACAGCGCGACGTGGCACCAATCGAGTTAGTAGAGCCTACAGTTTGGAGTAGAATATCGCACACATTGCATTGACGTCCTCAAGGCCATACAACTCTGACCAGTCAAGTCGTGGAGCTCATCATCGATCTGTGTAGGATTTCTGATAGAGAAGTTGAGGTCAGCGAGGCCATCCAGCCTATCCAGTTGAGCACGATGAGACTTGCTGCGTTTGAGACAGCTAGGATGCACAACGGTAAGCTCAATTTCTAGTGGAGGATGATAGAGGTCAACATTAACCAAAGGCTCCAGTGAAGGGGAAGCAGAGCACGAGAGATTTGCTTCAGACATTGTATTAACAGTTTCATATCTGTAGTTAAGCTGTAAAAGGAGATAAGTCGCGATAACTTTTTCATTAAAATCTTTCAAAAAATTGATTATATCTCGAGAACTATTCGCTCCGTGTATAAAAATGCAGTTGTGTTGGCATGGATGTGTTCACGTATACACGCATACAACCTGCGCCATCTGTGGCGAGTTTTATAACTTCATCGTGTTATATGTACACAAATACATTCTCACTATGTATGGTAGTATGAGTTCGTGCACGGAGCGAATAGGAGATACGACCAAAATACAGAGGACCTTTTTTGTAGAGAAGTCAATTCCCTACAAAAAAGGTTCATTAAGATTTTTTCGTATCTCTCAAAGTTTTCGAGATATTTGTAAAAGCGAGTGCCTAAAATTTTTCATAATCTTTGAGTTTATCGACTTTAAGCGCCCGCCTCGCGCTCGGGACACCGTTCGACCTTCAGGTGTTATATCTCGAGAACGAATTGAGATATCGATATCGAACAAAAAGGGTTTTCTTCGTCTTGAAAAAACGAATATTTTTCATTCGGGTCACAAGTCTCTAACTTCAGTAGTTTACGCGTAATCTATTTTTCAAGATTTAAATTGTTAATAACAATAAAACTACAAATTTCTCGGGCTGGTAACCAAGAAAATCGTATTCTAGGGATCGAAAATTATTTTTTAAAACAAAGTTACCTTATGGACCTGAACTTGTATGCAGGGACTAGGTTGGGCGTAAGGACTAAGTTATCTCATCAACTAAAGCAACCGCGTGAATCTAATAGAGCGAGTAATCTCACCTGCTAACCTGGAGAATTTATTGGCGAGTTGTCTCACCTGCAAGAAGTGTATACTGTACAAAAAGCGCTACTTGCGAGAGGAAGACTCTCCAAGAGGACGGAGCAACGTTTGGGACATGAATGCTGCTCTCGGCTGTCGACGACTGGCTTATAACGTTTCTGGAGGACGGCCACGCGACCGAGAGAGATTGGCCGCGTAGCGGCGGCGCTCGGAACTTCGACTCAGCGTTGGCGCTCGCTGCGGCATCTCGGCAGCGGCGGCTCGGGCGTTCTCACACGCTCTTACGTTTCGTATCGATAAATTTTCGGATAATTCTTACGGACTGGCTTCATGATTTCGTCACAACCGTAACATAAAAAATTTGTTGACACGTTTGACAAGTTTGTTAATTATTGCAAAATTTTACTCCTTAGTAACCTTGGATTGGTCATTTACGATCACAAATTTTCCTGGCTCTGCTTTATTTCTAAATACCAAATACATATCAATTCTGGCGTTAAGCAGTAAAAGATCTCAAAAATTATCAAAAATTTTAGGCATTTTCATTTTTCCAAATATCTCGGAAACTATGAGACGTACGAAAAAATCTTATTGAACCTTTTTTGTAGGCAGTTAAACTAACCCGAGCTGGTCAAACTCGACCTAAAGGAAGTAGTACCATATTTCCATGGTATCGTGCCGAATCGACCAGCCATATCGATGTAACCTAATCTTGATAGTGCATAATATAAATTTGAAAAAACGTCGAGATGTATTTTCAGGTTATCCAGGTATTCCATGCAAGCGATTTTATCAATTTCGCATAAGGCACAATAAAAATAGCTGTATACCCAACAAATATATTTTGTTGCTGTAACAAATCGTTATGCCACAAGATACGTCTATTACGGTAACAGAAACTTTTGTGGTGCTAAGAAGATTTTTTTTGTTAACCGTATTTTCACAGTACAATTTATTACGGGAACAGATAATTTTTCTCCGTGATGTTAATGCTTAAAATGTTCCACGATGTTCAATAGCCGGGGTACCTGGGTGCCCTCGTATTACATTCATGCATTATAAGCAACTTTTGATCATTTTAGACAGCTGCATTTCAAAGTACGAGTGAAGAGACCTTTTTCAAATATCTGAAGCTATACCTGGAGGGGATATTTACCAAAGGCCTCATAAACCCAGGGTCTTTACGAGGAATTTAGCGGCGTTACCATTACTTTTAAATGAGCCTCGGCTACACGTGGATGCTTGAAAATTCGAAAGAATTGTTGGAAGTTGTGTGTTGCGGTGTGTTTTTTGCGTTATTTAAACCTTTCGTGGCCGAAGCGCTATCCCCACTCCTACCACTCACCGCTTGAACGCATGGTCCCCACCACAATCTCCGTCAATTAAAGGGTTAATACTATAAATTAATTTTGAGAATGGCAGTTTCGTTATTGAGTGCAAGAGTTAAGAAAAAAAAGTAAAAAATAGAGGAATTGTCAGCAGCAGAATTTTCGAGGTAGTTATATGAATTCATCTATAATAAAATTTGTTATCTACGAATATATGATAATATAATTAATGTTCAAATAAATGTTTTAATAGATTGACTGCAAAAAAGAGGAAAATTATTTAAGCCAATTATTGGACGAGGAGCCTGCACCAGTCGATTATTTATCGGATAGCGACGACGAAGATTGGTTTCCGCCGCCAGAAGAAAAGTCACAAGGTTCGGGAATCTCGGATAACGATGACTGGTAATATACAACTTTATTTATATTTTTTACTATGAAAATTATAAATTGGATGTAACGTACATTTATATATATTTCCCAGTATCAGATCGAGCAAGTGAGACAGAAGAACACGAGCAGAGTGATGATGTCAATAAAAGCGTGGACGATTAAACGATGAGCCATTGAGTTCGGAGACGACTTTCATTGCGAATCTAAGATCCATTAAATTTACGAAAAAATGATCACCCCAGCTGGGACTCGAACTCAGGACCTTCAATTTTGTACACTGATGCTCTATCCACTACCCC
>JABSMT010000941.1:0-10665 GCA_018902335.1 Eumacrocentrus americanus | reverse complement strand
TATATATGTATTTGTGGAAAAATTATTTTTCCGCTCCTTAAATTTTCGCTGTGCGAAAATTTTAAAGTGCGAATGACTTCAAAAACAGTGCACACGCAAGCGCCATAGAATTCCTATTTTCGATGGGATAAATATAAATTTTTTTATCGAGCACAAATTCAGTAGTGAAGCGATAAAAGGAGATAAGTCGAGATAAGTTTTTTCATTGAAATCTTTGATAAAATTGATTATATCTCGGAAACTACGTGAAATACGACAAAAATGCAAATGACTTTTTTTGTAGAGAATTCAATTTCCTACAAAAAATGTTAAATAAGATTTTATCGTATCTGTCAAAGTTTTCGAGATATTTGTCAAAATAAAAGTGTCGAAAATTTTTCGTAATTTTTGAATTATCTCCATTAATAAAAATGAAATTTGGACAAATAAAAATTAACAATAATGACATTAAATTTTTTTATTTCGATTTTAGTAATTATAATTTTTCTTTTTACAAAAAAAAAAATTGTTTCGTTAATAAAGAGAAGCACATACTCATCGTGACAGTAGCTGATGATCTTACTGTCTTAGCCACTCACTCACTCTCTCTCTCTCTCTCTTGCCTTATGTCATCCAGTCTTCTCCGGTTTCACCGCAATACCACGTATATATATGTGTCCTTCCTCTGACGCTACTCCGGCCCCTGTCTGTTCGCCTGTCTGTTGCCGCACTTGGCAGACGAGCGGATCGCCACTACTTATCCGCGTCTGACACCATGCGTACTCGTATCACTGACAAGCGCAATGTATCTACTGCCCTATCGACTATCGACAAAATAATTAATTAATAAAATTCATTAGTTCTAATAGATAAAACGACTTTAATAAGCTTTAAAGCAATGTGCGCGCATGAAAAATGATGAATTAATCAATTTCGACGCTCATTAGTACTCCTTGGTAAGGACCAATCGCGTGCAAGCGTCGCGTAAACATTGCGCCAACGAGCTATTATCATAAGTGTGTATGTAGTGTGTTCTCAGGTGTTGCAAAAAAGAAAAGTGTTCAAACTTGGCAATTTAAACATCTCTGTAAGCAAAACTAGTTAGTGCGATCACAGTCGAGATAATTAATCTACTTCATGATGTAGTTGGCGAATGATAATGATATTAATGATAATAATAGCTAAAGTGATTAAATGATCTTCGTGGGAAAATAGTGTTTAGTGGTTGAATTTGATCATACGACGGATAAACTATTAGCTATTATGCAGATAACTCTCTCTCTGCTCCGTTTGGATTCAGCACTACACAACAATTATACACAGTCATTGAGTACTTGAACGTATAGCCCCAGATTGACCTTTTTATTATTCAATATTGTCCAATAATAAAAACCTGTGTTTTGAAATGATTATCAGCGATTTTGTTACAATAATGGAACGATACTGCCAATAAATCCAACTAATAATCAACCAATTAATCATTAAATATCATTGGTGATGGTGTTAGTGAAATAGAATTGAGAGGCAATAAATTTGATGAACATGTGCGGTCAAGTATTTTTTTATTTTTAGTATGAACAGAGACGGGATTTTTCAGGAGGATATATTTAGATGTGTTGGGGAATTTTTAAATTGCGTAGTAAAAGTATTAGTTTGATCTTAATAATAATATTATTTAATGATGATAATGATTGCTGTGAAGAATTTAGATTTAAAGAAATACTGAGGATTTGATTTGTCCCCCCCACGGGTTTATCTAAAAATATCAAAAGTGTATGACAAATAATAAAAGTGGTAATTGAAGTTATAATTAACTTTTATCACATTCTTGCACTATCAACGAATTACTGCTATCAGGGTAAGATTATAGATAATTATATTCTGTTGTCTCTGTTTTTTTTATGGGTCAAAATATTATCTTATTGCTGGACTCTGGATTAGTCAATTTTTTGTGTTTTATTTATCGATGATTCAGTTTTATTTGAATCTTTGAATTTAATACGTCTGAGCGATGATTTTGTTGATGATTTGAAGCGACGAAATACTGCACATGCACATCTTTGTAAGAAAGAATGCAAATAACCGATCTCCAACCATTCTTGTCTAGTAGGTATTATAGTCCTGAAGACCCTCGTCGATCGTATGCGCATACCTACACTCTCTGGATGAAAACCGGTTGGACAGCCTCCATATAATCTTATTTGTTTGTTACTTAGTTAACGTTGGGTCAAGTACATTTTTCCACTTCGAGCCATATATGGTTTTTTCGATGTGAATCAAAATAAAAGTAGGTGTTCTCTTCTTTAAATTGGCGATTTAACTTTGGGAAATGCATCCAAGGTCACTGCAATTATGGTGGATCATAAATTGTTGATTATTCCACTCTTTACTCCCTTAGGGTTATCAAACGATTTCCCCATTAATATTAAACACAGATATTGCGAACTAATGTGTTCGAGATCAAGTAAAAGTGTGATTAGTAGTGAAATGGTAGAATGAGATAAGTCGATAATTAAACGAAAATTTTTCCACATTTTCATTTTGATGAATATCTCGAAAACTATCAGAAATATGACAAAACTTCATTTGATCTTCTTTGTAGGAAATTAAATTGTCTACAAAAAAGATTCTATGCATTTTTTTCGTATCTCGCATAGTTTTCAATTTATCATCAATTTTGTTTTTAACGAATTACTTTTTTTTCTTCAAAAAGTCATTCATCCAGATTTTTCGAGATATCTTGGAAACTACATGAACTACGATAAAATTGCATAGAACCTTTTCTGTAGGAAATTTAATTCTCTACAAAATAGGTCTGATACAATTTTGCTCTATCTCGCAGAGTTTCTGAAATATAATCAATTTCGTGAAAGCCGATATTCAATCACATTTCAAAATTCAATATAAATATCTTTTGTTGCTCCATTATATCATCATTAAATGAAGACTGCTTAGCACGTTTATCATCATTGGTATGTAACCATTGTTAATATATTCCCATGAATTACTCATCATTTTCAACTGATCATTGAAATACATTCTCATCTTCAACTTCCCTTTTTGACTTTCTGGACGAAAAATGTGGGGCTCCACAATATATACTCCTTAAAGGAGGGTCTCTTCCGGTTCGCATTGTACTTCATGGTTTCAAGGCTTCCACCGTTCATCGTCGCCCTCAACAAAAAAAATTGTGGACGATATATAGATATAGGAGATTGCCTTTAGCCGCAACTGCGACTTCCTTGACGGCTCAGGGGGAATTGGAGGACTGCTTTTCAAGGCCGGCACGTGGATTTTTTTTTATTCCTGCTTCTCTTCTCCTTCCATTCTTGCCCCGTATCAACGGTCACAATTTTTCTATGTGTTGATGGCACACAGTAAGTGTTTTCAATGTTCCACAACTAAAATTTAGCCCCCCCAAAAACCGAGGGAGCATTGTGGTCCTTTGCCAGCCCTCGGCGAAAATCAATATGTAAGCCGCCCTTCATGATGCGTCAGATTCTTATTACATATTACTTTACTGTTCTTCACTCTTGACTCTTGATTGACACGTGTATGTAATGACTATTTAGCTTTAACGTGACATGGCTTAACTGAACACATAGCCTATAGATAATAACATTATTATGTCGTTGATTTTTTTTCTTAATTTACGATCATGTTTTCGCGGTTGAGATTACATACTCTTTAATTGCCACGATGTCGGCTGTCGAGGACAAGGTCGAATGAGGTTTCTATACGACAATATCTGATGGTGTTTCTGTGACTACAGAGGTATCAGCAGCTGTACTATTACGCTTAGACACAAGACACGTATCTATCAGCTTATAGTATCTTTGTATGCTTATTATGTCATCGTCGGCTTGTAAACAACAATGATAGAATGCATTATTTCTCTCAATACATAAATGCAAGTATTGTGTCTCGTGTCGATGGAAAATGATAATTGTCAACCTATCCCCTCGTATTTTAATTGTGTTGACACAGAAACAAGTCGTAAAATGTATCTTTCTTTCGATAAGAACAAAAAAAAGCACGTTTATCGTGTTGTTCTTTATGTTTTAGACGGCAGAGTCGCAAGCCCAAGAGAATTGAATTGAGACTTTTGCTCAATCAGCAACAGTGGCACAAGAGAGTCGTCCTTGAAGCCACTTTAATGAATTGTTGTCGATAGGAAGAGAGCACGATTGACATTCTCGGAGAATAATATCGGAGTCATTGACTTTTCAATCGATCCTTCTGCCCAAATTTAATATCCGGAATCGCGTAATTGGCCTTGAGAGCACTCATACGATTCTTGTTTTATTCAACGAGTTATTTGCATTTTTCACTTGACTACGCGCGTCGTCATGATCGGGAATTTTTCCCTTTTTCTACTCGTGACAGCGTGAAATTCATGGGGGCATATTAAGAATTTCACAGGCTATAAGTTTTATTAATAGTTCATTCATGAGAACGTTGCATACGATGCTGCAGCATTAAGCAGGTCAGGATTTGTTATATACCTAGCATCATGTAGAACGTAGCTGCGTTGGCGGATCAATACACTCTCTCGCTTTCTCTTTTTACATATTCAGCAGACTTCCATCCATATCAGTTGAATTTACTTGGCTGATATGATGAATGCTCCGTCGTAGCCCGCATTCAATTAATTTGCCATCAATGGAATCAGGTTATTGGTTCAGAGGCGACCTGACCTAATACATTGTGCTTAATGATAGCATTTACCCGAGGTTTATTTCCGTTTCTTGCTTTGTTGTTGTTATTGTTATAATTTCTTCAATTTAACATGAAGTTGCATTTTTCTTTTTCTTCAATTTCTAATTTAACAAGTTCGTGCTCTTTCGTTTTCCTGTTTACTTCTTCCGTGTCTATTATTATTGAGTATTTCGTTAGCGTGAATCTGATAAGATCTTTTGAAAGGAAATTCGCTATTGTTATACGTTCGTACAATTGTAGTATTTTAATCAAGCATTGTTACGCTTTTTTAGAAATATATTCTCATATCAGAGCTAGAATACATTCGCGAGTAGATAGCAAAGAGTTCACGGATATACTTTTCTTATCAATGTATATAATCTTTAGAAAGGAAAACAAAGGCACTTCCCTTTGTCGATTCAAGATGAACACATCTCAATAAGCTTATGTGACTCACACATAATACCTTGTTAATGTAATTTTTTTCTGGACTTAAAAAAAAATGTTTTTGATAACATTGATAACAATGAATTGTTTTAGTCATTGAGAAAAGATTTTTCAGTGGAAGTTCACGAAATTTAACATATCTCTGAAACTATGCGAAATACGACAAAATTGCATATAACCAATTTTGTAGAGAATTTAATTTCTTATAATCCTATAAAAAAGTTTCTATGCAATTTTATCGTATCTCCTAAAATTTTTGAGATATCTGGAAAAATAAAAATTTCGACGACAGAGATTCTTCTGTTCCAACATTTAAACTTCATCAAAAATATTTTAATTTCACAATGCAAATGTTGCATAACTTGTAAAAATGGTTTTTTTTTTTCACAAAATGAGAGATTTACAAGTCATGCAAAAGT
Organism: Eumacrocentrus americanus; assembly: GCA_018902335.1. Classification (NCBI taxonomy): domain Eukaryota; kingdom Metazoa; phylum Arthropoda; class Insecta; order Hymenoptera; family Braconidae; genus Eumacrocentrus; species Eumacrocentrus americanus. The sequence continues at coordinate 5,122 of JABSMT010000941.1, read as the reverse complement.
GAATACATGCACTGGTGTCAATAAAAACCAATGTCCTCGAGGTCTTGTCTTTCCAATGGCACATTAAACACCCCAGACTTCAATTCAGTTTGTGTTTGACGGGCTATTTGTGCGATGGGAAACGATCGCTATTGTTATAATACCAGCTGCTGACGGGCTCGTATCTTATCAGGCGTTTTAGCAGTCGCACACATAAGAATAAGTCGAGGAACAATCGTCAAGGACTAAGACACCAAGTTGACAACTGACGATGAATAGTTGTATAACGACAATAGTTTTGGCCATTGTCGTGTATTTTCTGTAATAATAACAACGGGATATCACTGTACGTACAATAGATACTTCATCGAGTCAATGGGAGTTATTAAATAAGTATCAAGTGTAACTCTAAATCACGTTTGACATAAAGAGGTCATTTTATCTTTGTTGAAACATTTATGTAATATACCACAGCTATCATTGAATATTTTTCATTGTAAAGTTCCTCTTGGTAATAGAAATGTACGTAGAAGTCATTCAGTATGACTGACAGAGTATTTATGAGTCAACAAACAGAATATTTACAAGAATCGTCAGAGACAGTAAATTATTTTTCAGAGCATAATGAGGTCCTTTCTTAGAGTCTTCATGCAATGTCTAATTGACATTTGATATTATTTCCACGTTATAAATTCTATTGATTGAATATTTCTTCTTTTTTTGTTGTTTTCAATCAAAAAAAAACTTTGAGACATTTGACTTCGAATTTATACTTGAATGTCGTGGTCTAATATGAAATATAATCCTCTATACCATTAAACTAGAGCAGTCTCTCTGAAACTTTAAGTATACCTACTTACTTCTTAGCTTTACCAAAGTTACCCACAAAGTTAGAAGCACCATTGATCCTTTCGTGATGCTACACTTTTCCAGCCGTCTATACGACACTGAAGACAACAAAAAATGCAAATTATTATCACTGACAAAGTCGATAGGATTAGACGTGGGTCAAAGTATATATATATTATACATATTTTCCTGAAAAAAACCAATCATAAAAGAGTATAAATGAAATACAAGTAGCCATTCTGCTGCCAGCTACAGTCTGATGCGCCATAGAACCCGGTCGATACGTCCTAGTTTTATCCAGCTGCATATTCCAAAATTCATCTCTATGATGACCCAAATGCCAACTGAATCAGGCCAACGTTCTCGGTTTACCACAACATTTCTCCCTATATTCACGGATTCAGTCATTTCCATATTGTTCTGATTTAAAATCTGCTCTAGAGAAAATACAAAATCCCCTCGAGAGAGAGTTGATCTCTTTGTCGCTGATGGTGATAGTACATTTGTCGTGTACCTCGTCATATTCAGTATCACGTATAAAGAGAACTTCTATGAGAGTGTCATCCCAGCTTTTCGTAACGTCGTGAACTCGTCGCGACTTTGACCCAGATATCACGAAATCAGGTCGACATTATTCGAGATACAGAAGGAAGTCTTATTCGTTGCTTTGTTTTTGCCATTTAATTCCAAATGACCCGAGGTGTTTCTCATTACTGTGTATACACAACCTACCAGTCGTATACCACTTTAGGCAACAATTGGAGAATTATCTTCTAGACTTCCTTTTGGTTGACAGAAATTATTGTATCATTGCACGAGTAATCATCAGAGATTTCCTGGTCTCTACAGCAGAAGTGTTTAACGTAGAGCCAAGCGTCAATTTATGGATGGAACATTGGGGAGAAGCTTGAAACGTATTACACATGGTATCAAAATATATATTGTTAAACGTGTTAGCTTCAGTAGTAGAAGCTATTCACTTGGTCTAAAATTTTCATGAGCGTCAGTGTGTAAATTAGCACCGAAATGTCCTATTCTCTAATGACATGTTGCAAAAGAGAAGACATTTGACCTTTTGTGAAAACCACCTACTATACTCTACTGCAATTTTCTCCATTAACATTCTCAATGCTTTGAGGCGTATAAAATTCTTTCTATCCGAGCATTTCATTTGAATCGGCTCACGTCTCTCCACCCATACACACACAGATTGAAGTTCCGAAGCTTGAATAGACCCGGTTGGTGATGCACAATCGTTCTCAGAGAAAAATCGATGGTCAGAGGAGCCTCTAGAAGTAGGTAGGTGGTTGTGTGCCAACGAGATTCGTTGACAATAAAACGCCAACCGAACCATCGAATGAAGCATGTATGTAGGTGATGCATACGTTGTCTCTTGTAACCTTGCTTGTTTATTAAGAGCCGTCAACTTGTTTGTCCGCCGGAATATAAATTGACGTCACCTTGTCACCTGAGATGGTACTCATCTTCATGTATACATATAGAATATACGAGAGCTGTATAATTCAATGACTCTATTTATGTTATTAAGAAAATCCTCAGTTATCTTGTCACGTCCTCTGATAAGAGTTTGCCCACCATCTCTCTTACAATTTCAAGAGTCCAGCAATAAGACATTTTACATGAGGCTATATAAAAATACGCTACGTGCGAGTTCGTTAATTACAACTTTAATTTTATTTCAGATTTTTGTCAAGCGAATCACACTTGACAATATTGTAAAACAAATTACCATCATCAACAAGAGATAGTAGACCCAAAATGCACGGACTCACACATTTGTTGTCTCATCATAGCTCAAGCTCGAGCAACGAGTCAAAGGGCAGCCAAGATAGGGTTTCGCCGATTCCCTTGAAGAAATACTACCATCAGGACAATGCCAAGAACATTCAAGAGTTGCTGAACCATCAAAAGCCCAATATGGAGGGCAAACTCTACCTAAATGATCGTCAGCCATCACGCGGCTCAGTGAGCTCGGCCTACTCATACGGCTCTTCCATGTCATATGGCTCTAGTCACGATTCAGCGTCCTCCAACTACGGATCCGGAAATCCAATTCATCAGTCCAACAATCATTCGGTCTACCACACGATACATGGATCAGGCTACTCTCATCATCATCATCCGCTTCACATAGTGCACCACTCGTCCCAGCGGCATCATCATCCAACGCATCACAAACACTCAATGAGCAGTGGCGCTGGATCGCCTACCTCATTGAGTCCAACTAGTGAGCCTGAGAAGCATCACCATCATCATCACAGCATTCAGGAGATGATCAGGCATTTTGGTCGACGACTGGGACACATTAGGCGCCAAAGCGAATGTCAGGAGGTTCCAAAGAAAAAGGAAGAGGACTTTAGAAATAGGAGTCAAAGTTTGGACGGTGCTGTGAGGATACCTACGACTCATGCTGAACATGACTGCGAGACTACTTACAGGATTTATGAGAGCATTCTTAGGCAAGGTAAACACGTGGTGAGATGTAATGAATCAAAATGTGATTATGATTATTTTTATTGTTTCAGAGCTATGGTTAAAGTTTACTTTGTAATTATCAGAATATTAGAGATGATGTTGTTTGTATCATAATTCATAAAGCTATAGAACTGATAACGTCTCGAAAATATTGCATTGAAAGGCGTGTACACAGACTGTTTAGTCTAATCTGTAATCATTTCCAACACGTGCTCGGTTGTATTGGCAAAAGTGCCGCTAGTTGATGTCCCGAACGATTGCATAAGCATTTATAATGCCTCTCTCGCGCTTTCATTTATGCCTTCACGCATCTCTGCCATGTCATTCAAAGAGCAACTTTGTTTACTGCACAGAGTAAAAGAGATCGGTCTTCTCGTCTTCTGTCTCACTAAATAATTTTGTCCGTCTGTTTCTCGACGACGTTAATATTCAGACTAGCCACACGATAATAATAGACGGCTGATGAGATAGTAATGAAAGTTGAGAGTTGGAATCGAAAACAGACTAGACTAGGAGGGGCCAATTGAATTTTGTCAAAGGTGCCAAAATGTGGCGAGTCTTTTGTCGGCTTCTATTTTTGTTATTTCGTATTGTCGCTATAATGCAGATGAATTTACCATTATTTATAAGGATATTTGACAGCCTCCAGGCCATCATCATCATCATCATCTTCTTATGACCTATCCATTCATTTCACTTAACTTTTGATGCTTTTGACTTATTACACGTTGTAATTTTTTTATGGGCTTATTTAAAAGCCTGTCGTATCTCTATATTACAGTCTTGAGAGGTCACAAGTCAAGGATCATATGCTAAAAAGAGGACAAAGTCTCAGTTTTTTGTTATTCTGCAATTTCCATTCCTGAAAATTAAAAGGATACAATAGTGTGGTTTAAGTGTTTGTCTAAATATAGGCAGTGGGCTTTCTAGCTTTTATAAGTCAGGATCAATAATCTCGAGGATGTATAAAGTACGAATGTTCAACTTATAACAGTACAATTATTCCAACAATTTTTTAATGAGATTTGTAAGCATGAATATACTATCTCTTGCAGGGTACATTGTAAAGAAGTGGGTCAAAATTACAACCTTGTTAATCCTCTTGTGGTCTGTAGATGCATAAGTAGTATATGTATGGCTGCGTCTGTGTGTCTGTGTATAGACATTGGGATTTATTTATTTATTTTTTCTCCTCTCATCCGAGATATAAACTCGCGGATGTAAAGAACGAATATGAGCACGTACACGAGAGCGAATCGCGTAGAACGTGATACTGTGCAGGGTCAAGCGTGTTGCATTGACAAGCACAAACATTCTCTTCAAGTCCCATTAAATGTAAAATTTGTCATATATATAACTTTATGCAAACTCAATGCGATAAAAGGCACATTTAATTTAATTTATTCAGTTATTTGTTATTACGTCAAACAAAGAGACTTTTACTGGCACTTTTTTTACGTCTGTATACATTATATGCGATTGTATTCATCAGTGGAAAAAACTTGTGTCATCTGATTAGAGTATTCTTCATTTTTAATATCGTCAATTAAGATAAAATAATTCTGTGGCGCGAATTCGATATATTTTTGCCTACATATTTAAACTCTCTCACGTTAGTCGCACAAATTTAAATATAATTGCTCAAAGATAAATTTAGTAGTGAAGCGGTAAAAGAAGATAACTCAAAAATTATGAAAAATTTTAGACACTTTCGTTTTTATAAATATCTCGAAAACTTTGAGAGATACGAAAAAATCTTATTGAACCTTTTTTGTAGGAAATTGAATTGTCTACAAAA
>JABSMT010000930.1:0-10665 GCA_018902335.1 Eumacrocentrus americanus | reverse complement strand
GCATAGAACCTTTTTTGTAGAGAATTCAATTTTTTATAAAAAAGGTCTAATGCAATTTTATCCTATCTTGTGTAGTTTGTGAGATATCTCGAAAAACTTGAATGAACGACTTTTTTGAGAATAAAAATTTGTTAAAAATGAAATTGATTATAACTCGAGAACTATGCATGATACAGCAGAAATGCATAGAACCTTTTTTATAGAGAATTCATTTTTCAATAAAAGAGATCTCATGCAATTTCATCGTATCTCTCATAGTTTTCGAGATATTCGAAGAAATGTGAATTTTTTAAATTTTCGATAAATTGTCGACTTATCTCGTTTTACCGCTTAATGACAGAATTAATTACTTATATTTTTCTAGGTGGAAACAGTTAGTGAAGATCGCATTGTGAAGGCAATGCATCTTACTTCAGTATCTGGAGTTGAAGACATGATAAAACTGGGAGATCTCCAAGAATATGCAATCCTGAAGAATCTTCACGTTAGATACAGCAAAAATTTGATTTATGTATGTTAGAGGCTCTTAGAGTTAATTGCAGAACGTTTAAAGATTGATTTAAACAATTTTTTCAGACGTATACAGGCAGTATGTTAGTGGCTATTAATCCTTACAAGATCCTGGATATTTATACACCAAAAGAAATAGCTACTTATAGAAAGAAAAATATAGGTGAAGCGCCACCTCACATCTTTGCTGTTGGAGACAATTGTTTCATGGAGATGAAACGATCTGGAGACAATCAATGCATAGTAATCAGGTTGCTAGAATTCACTTTTAATTTTAACTATTCAAATGAGAGAGAACAGTTTGGATAATTAATTTGAATTTATGATTAATAGTGGAGAAAGTGGAGCTGGGAAGACTGAGAGTACGAAATTAATTTTGCAATATCTAGCTGCAATCAGTGGAGAACATTCTTGGATTGAGCAACAAATCCTTGAAGCAAATCCAATCCTCGAAGGTATTAATAACGATTTTTTTAAATTGTATCAACTAAAATCTAGCGTTAAGCGGTAAAAGAAGATAAGTAAAAAATCATCGAAAATTTTAGACATTTATATTTTTCCAAATATCTCGAAACCTATGAAAGATATGAAAAAATTGCATGAGACCTTTTTTGTAGGAAACTAAATTCTCTACAAAAAAGGTTCCATGCATTTTTTTCGTATCACGCATAGTTTTCGAGCTATAATCAATTTTGTGAAAGATTTCAGTGAAACTTTCTGATTGACTTAGCTCCTTTTACCGCTTAACGACCGAAATATATTATTTCAGCATTTGGAAATGCAAAAACCGTTCGAAACGACAACTCTTCACGATTTGGCAAGTACATCGACGTGAACTTCAACAAAAACGGTGCTATAGAAGGAGCAAAAATCGAGCAGTATTTATTAGAAAAATGTCGTCTAGTTTATCAGTCTCAAGGAGAAAGAAACTACCACATCTTTTACTCTATTCTAATTGGTCTATCCAAGGAAGAAAAGAAGAAATTAAATCTCAATGCTCCAGGAGATTATAAATATCTCTGTGGCTCAGCAGAATGCAAAGGAAGAAATGATGCAAAAGAATTTGCAGACGTTCGTGCAGCCATGAGAATACTAAACTTCAGTGATGAAGAATTTTCAAGCATTATAAAACTCCTGGCAGCAATTTTACATCTTGGCAATTTAATTTACAAATCTGTGACAATTGCTAACATGGATGCTTGTGAAATTGTTGAGGACACAACAATGAAGATGATTGCTGAGCTTCTTGGAGTTCAAGCCCGAGCACTGAAAGAAGCTCTAATAAGAAAGACAATCTTCGCTCAAGGAGAACGAGTCGTCAGTAATTTATCAATGGATCAAGCAATCGAAGTGAGAGATGCATTTGTCAAGGCAGTCTATGGTCGTCTGTTCATTATGATCGTCAATAAAATAAACGACACGATATTCAAGCCCAAATCACAAACCAAAAGCTCCATTGGTGTCCTCGACATCTTTGGCTTTGAGAATTTCATTCACAATAGCTTTGAGCAGCTCTGCATTAACTATGCCAACGAGCACCTTCAGCAGTTCTTTGTGAGACACATTTTCAAGATGGAACAGGACTATTACAATAAAGAGGGAATTTCCTGGAAGCACATTGAATTTGTAGACAATCAGGGAGTCTTAGATTTAATTGGTATGAAACCTATCAATGTCATGGCTCTAATTGATGAAGAGAGCAAGTTTCCAAAGGTAATAAACAATATTATAAAGAGGGAACATTATAGACTGATTATTGTATTTTTCCACTAGGGAACTGATGGGACACTGCTGGGTAAAGTCCATCAGATGCATTCGACGAATGCGAACTACGTGAAGCCAAAGTCCGACTCAGTGAAAGCCTTTGGAGTGAAACATTTTGCGGGGACTGTTCACTATGAAGTGCAGGGCTTTTTGGATAAGAATCGAGATACATTTTCGGCAGACTTAAAGCAGCTCATTGCTATATCTTCAAATGAATTCTTGAAGTCCATTTTTACTGAAGATTCATTACCCACAGGGATAGATACCAAGAGACGATCTCCCTCGCTTTCCTCTGAGTTTCGTAGTTCTCTGGATTTATTAATGAAGACTTTGGAGAGTTGTAATCCATTCTTTGTACGATGCATCAAGCCTAATGAAGAACAGAAGCCATCAGTAAGAATCTATTCCAAAAGATTCATTTAGATTATATATATTTTAAAAATAATTTTCTATGTCTTTATTATATAGTTCTTCGATCGTTCGCTGTGCTGTCGACAATTGAGATACTCAGGTATGATGGAAACAGCGAGGATTCGTCGAGCTGGGTATCCAATTCGTCACGATTACATGGAATTCGTCGATCGATTTCGTTGTCTTGCTAGAGGGATTTCTTCAAAACATCTCAGAGACATTGCTAAGCGAATTTGTCAGAACGTTTTAGGCCATGACAGCATTGACTATCAATTCGGGATGACTAAAGTATTCCTCAAGGAAGAGCATGAGTCCATGCTGGAGCAGCAGAGAAGCCTCGTTCTTGCTCAAAGTATTGTTATCATCCAGAAAAATGTCAGAGCATGGATTGCTAGGAAAAGGTAAAATAAATTGCGATTCGATAGTGAAGATATATTTTACATCAATTTGGTTTTTAGGTACTTGAAAGTAAGGACATCAACGATAACTATCCAGAGGATTTGGCGAGGTCATGGGCCAAGAAAGAGATATTTAATTATAAAGCAAGGCTACCTGAGACTACAATCTTGCTTTCGTTCTCGAATGCTCACCCACGAGTTTCGTAGCAAGAGAAAAATCATCACGAAGCTGCAGGTGAAGAAGAGCAAACATCATCGAAATTATTTTGTTTGTTTATTCATTTAGCATCTATGTCAATTGTAAAAATAATTACTTTATCTCATGCCACAGTGCTACTATTAAATCTAAAATAAGAATTTATATTTTCCAGGCTCAGTGTCGTGGTTATCTTGCTCGGAGTCTCTTCAAAAAGAAGTGCCTGGTAATGTGGCGATAAGAGTAAAACTTAAAAGCAAAATTGTGTATCAAAGTATTTTGAAGACTCCGTATAACACTTCAGAAATATATCTAATGTCAACTGGGAAATCTATAACACAATCATTTTATATTGCAGTGGCGAGAGAAGAAGTTACAGGAAATCATGGAGCTTCTGGTTGAGGATGAGAAGAAGATGAAAGCAGCGGGAGATCAACGATGGAAGGAAGTTGCCCACAAGAAATTTGAGGATCGTTTGAAGGAGCTGCGACAGTCATTGGTGGACTTTGGGAAGAATAACGTGGAGGAGGATAGCGTAAAGCCATCAGAGAATAATATTGAAACGTTCTTTGAGTTCCTGGAGAGTGAACCGAAGCGTCAGCTGACAAAGGAATTGCCTGGAGATATGTATGCCGTATGTCTTTTTCATAATAACAGAAGAGACACAAGTCTTCTCGTATTTATTATTAACGATAATCATTATTATTGGACCCAGGATCTCTCAAAGACGACGAAAGAAGATGATGGTGATCAAACGAGTGTCTTGGAACTTCCTGAAGACCATTCAATCACTATGGATTTATCAAATTTCCACTTTAGTAAATTTGCAGCTACGTATTTCGCAGCAAATGTGACGCCACAGTACTCTCGAAGGGTTCTGAAGCAATCTTTATTGGATTTGCCATTGCCAACTGATCAATGGGTCTTTAAAATGAGTTTTTCATCAGTATTTAATCGATTCTATTCATTAATTTTATATTTTTAGTCAGCTCAAGCACTCTGGATCACTATTCTGAGATTCATGGGCGATCTTTCTGAGCCCAGGGACGCAATTGAAGCTCCTACCAACAAAACTGTGATGTCAACGGTCTCTGAGACACTTTCGAAGAGCTTTGCGAGGTCAAAAGACTTCGAGGATCTCATGCACGAAGGAAAAACTAAAAAACAAATCATCAGAATGACCTTAAAACGACAAAATAAACTTCACAAAGACATTAGAAGAGGTATGAACATCCTTGAGTAATTGTTCTCTTTTAGATAAATAATTCTGCATTGGCTTTCAGGAATCATTGAAGATGAATTCGTGAATGAATCCTATCATAATTGGCTACAGACTCGACGCTCGAACCTGGAGAAACTGCACTTTGTAATAGGCCATGGAATTCTAAGACCTGAACTTCGCGACGAGATTTATTGCCAAATAGTGAAGCAGTTAACTAATAATCCCAGCAAATCCTCTCACGCACGTGGTTGGATCCTTTTATCCCTCTGTCTGGGTTGTTTCCCACCTTCGGAACGTTTCATCAATTATCTCAGAGCTTTTATCTACTCGGGACCACCGGGTTATGCTCCCTACTGCGACAAAAGGCTCACGAGGACCTACAAAAACGGAGCGAGAGCTCAACCACCAAGTTGGCTCGAGCTTCAGGCAACAAAGAGTAAAAAGTCTGTGTTCTTGGACGTGACATTTATGGATGGGAACTTGAAAATGGTCGAAGCTGACTCAGCAAGCACGTCTGAGGAAGTTATCAGTGCTCTTGCAAAGAGCATTTCCTTGGTAGATACCTTTGGATTTTCTTTGTTCATCACATTGTACGACAAAGTCCTGTCTCTGGGCGCTGGAAGGTAATGAATAATAAATACTAACGATAAAACATAATTTCTAAAGTCTAATAGAAACATGGAAATGAATTTTTAGAGATCACGTGATGGATGCTATTTGTCAATGTGAGCAATATGCTAGAGAACAGGGTCAACTAGAACGATCTGCACCCTGGAGACTCTTCCTCAGAAAGGAAATCTTCGCTCCCTGGCATGATCCCACCTTGGATGAAGTCGCAACCGACTTGATTTATCATCAAATAACTCGAGGACTGCGGTACGGAGAGTACAGATGCACCAACGAAGGCGACATTGCCATGCTCGTGGCTGAACAATTATACATCGATCACCAAAAGAAATTACCAGAGGAAAATCTGAAGAATACAATGCCTTTCTACATTCCCAATCATCTTCTTCAAGGTGTGGCTAATGAGGCTCTACCAAAGTGGGAGAAACTCACTCTGGATGCCTACAAGAAGAATATCAACGTTATCCAAGCATCTCCAGTGATAAAGGCAAAGGAAGATATAGTAATTTATGCCAAGATTACATGGCCTATTCTTTTCTCACGATTTTACGAAGCAACTAGACTCTCTGGTCCTGAATTGCCAGTGAATAATATCATTATTGCTGTCAATTGGACAGGAGTTTACTTTGTGGACGACCAAGAACAGATGCTAATGGAGATTTCATTCCCTGAAATTGCTGAAGTCACAGTTCAGAGATTTAACAACAATTTGATTAACAATTTAATCCTGACCACAGTCCAGAGGGAAGAATATGTGTTTCAGAGTGTAGATGCTGAAGACTTAGCTTCCCTCGTGAATTATTTAATCGACGGATTGAAAGAAAAATCTGTATATGTCGTAGCAACTCAAGATTACATGAGCGATGTGAGTGCTGGACTTGGCGAGGGACAATCTTATCTGTCTTTGCGGAGAGGAGACCTCGTGAAGCTCACTGGATCATGCACAGGCTTTACAATAATGACATCTGCATGGGGATACGGAGAACGAAATGGAATTCAGGGAGAATTCCCATCAGAATGTGTCTACGTTTTACCAACGATTGCTAAGCCATCTCCAGCAATAATTGACATCTTCAAGACTGACTACACAACGAAGAATACTCTAGCAAGGAAAAGAAACCCAAAATCGAATGAACAACGAGGGCATACGTTGAAGAAATTTGCACAGGACCATTTTAGACAGAGTTACAATGTCACTGTGTCAAAAGGCTCCGGCTTGTCTTCAGCTAGAGGAACAGTACCTGAAAATCTGTGGAAGCACACGAGAACGCCTATTAAAGCTCCACTTTTAGCTAAAGTCTGTGAAGATAAAGACTTGGCACAATTGGCTGTAGGAATATTTTCTAATATGCTCAAATACATGGGAGATCTTCCAAGCAATCGACAACGGCTTGGAACAGAATACACTGACTTAATCTTCAAGCCTGCTTTGGAGCACGCTCCGTTACGTGACGAAGTTTATTGCCAAATTATTCGTCAGTTAACAGAGAATAAAATCCGTCTGAGCGAGGAGAGAGGCTGGGAAATTATGTGGTTGGCTTCAGGTGTAATGTCTTGCTCGACAAACATTCAAAAAGAAGTCATTCACTTCTTAGCATCGTCCAAGTCTTCTATAGCCTCTGATTGTCTCACGAGGCTCAATAGAACGATAAAGAATGGTAACAGGAAGTATCCTCCATACATTCTCGAAGTCGAGGCAATAAGATTCAAAAGTCTACAGATTTTCCACAGGATTTACTTCCCCAATGACGTGGACGAGGCATTTGAGGTCCACTCTTCAACTCGAGCTTCAGATCTCTGTGAAGAAATAGCAGAAAGAATGCAACTGAGAAGCAATGATGGTTTCAGTCTTTTTGTCAAGATTACTGACAAAGTCTTTTCTGTCCCGCATGATTATTTCTTCTTTGACTTTGTCCACGAGCTCGTTGAGTGGACTATGCAATCAAAACCATTAGCCAAGTCTTCAGGCATTGCTCAGGTGCAGTATCAGATACTTTTCATGAAGAAATTATGGGTGAATGCTTATCCAGGTCGGGATCCCAATGCCGATGAGATATTCTACTTCTACCAGGAGTTGCCCAAGTTCCTTCGAGGCTATCACAAGTGCAGCAAGCAAGACGCTGTGAAACTGGCAGCTTTGATTTACCGAAGCAAGTATGGAGATGTTAAAGAAGAGCTTTCAGAAGTACCACAAAAACTTCGTGAATACGTCCCAGCTGATCTTCTTCATGTTTACAGTCCAAACGATTGGAAGAAGCATATAGCGTCTGGATATCGTCAACATTCAGGAATGAGTGAAGCTAATGCTAAGCTCCAGTTCCTACAGTATATTCATCAGTGGCCAACCTTTGGCTCTGCTTTCTTCGAAGTAAAACAATCGACTGAGACCAGTTTCCCCGAGTTTCTCATCATAGCTATCAATAAAAACGGTGTCTGTGCCATTCATCCACAGACGAAAGATATTCTAGCCATGTGGAGTTTCACAGAGTTATCAAACTGGTCGTCAGGCAACACTTACTTCCACATGACAATTGGCAACTTTATGAAGGGACAAAAGATCCTTTGTGAGACTGCTCAGGGCTACAAGATGGATGACTTGATTTCTTCGTATATTTACTATTTAAGATCGAATCTGGAAGGGAAGAAAGAAGAAAATTTAATGATTTAACGCACCAGTTGTTTGCATAAATATATATATTTTACTATTTATGCACCACAAATAATTGTTCTACTTATTATAGATTAAATATTTAATTTCTCTAATGAAACAAGGGAGCATTAATTAAAGCATTAGTAATATGAACTTGTGTTGCTCCCTCATTTTCTTCATACTGATTATCACGTTCTCAATTGAACCCAACAGAACTAATTAAATAAAAGCTTATAGCGTTATTCATTAATTGCCTTTAACATTTAAGCCTGGGGCAAGTAATAGGCTTTTGGCATCTGTGTCACGTGCTTGCCGTCCATGTAACCGCAGAGTCCTGATACCATTCCCTGGAGCGCATTGGGCATGAACATAGAGACGCTGTTCACAGTGTGGATAAACAATACAGTAGGTTCCCTCAGCTGGACCAGGATGTGCTCACCGTGTTTAACCACTCTGAAAAAATTCGTATAAATTTTAGCCTGAAGATGTAATCCAAGTAAGTGCAGATATAGCAATACTACTATTGAAAAGATGTAGTGGCTTACTTGAAGGTCCAATATTGGTAATCCGCAGGAACGAAGGTTCCGTTCTCCACGTCATTAAAAATTTCATCGTCGATCTTAACTTGAATTCCACTGTCAAGTGGAAGTACTTCGATATTGTGACTCTCTTCGTATATCTTCAGAGCTAATTTATCACCAACATTCTTAATGAAAGCAGCGAATTGCTTACGAACGTAATCACCAGACAATAAAGTCCAATCATCGGGGACCTCGTAGGGAATCTCTCCGCCATCCAGGGTTATAGTGACACGTGGATACAACGAGCAGAGCTCTGTAAAAAGTAAAATTGATTTTATAAATTGAAATTAGTTCAAGATGATTATAAGATAGATAAGAGTTAGGTAATAAAATCTTACTGAGCTTGTCTGTTGTGTATTGCTGCAAGAATATCGTGCTAAATCTAGTATTGTCCAGTGGGAACATCCACAGATGTTTTTCGATGTCAGGGCCAAAGCCAAGGTGTCGTGGAGGATCAATATCAATGCCTAGATCAACGTCTATCAACTCGTAGCTTTGAGAAGGTGTGACTACTGATAAATCTACGTTATCCAGCTTAACAGGAAATGCAATGTCCACTCTCACAGTCTCTGGGTCAACGTGCAGGTTGGTGTAGTTAATGTAAGGCAGAACTGTTGATCGAAGAATGTCCTCGAATGCCAGGACCTTCGAAACGATATGCTGAGGCACCTTCTTATGTTTTATATTAAGAGTATAATTCCTCAAGGTCGTGTCCCGAATAGTTTCATCCAGACAATTAACCGTTTTTGGTATAAGATTGCTCGGGCTCTCGTACGCAGGGTTCTTAATATCCTTGCTGCATGAGCCCTCAATACTATCATTAGTGAATACTTTCTTTTGCTCGTTCGTGAGCTTTCCCTTAACTGTAATCGTAATTAAACTCTCATCACGGATGCATTTATCCTCGTTGGTATTCGCCATAGAGATGATCAGTTTGCTATTAGTCTCTTCCTTGGTGATGCCAACTTTTAAAGGATCTGCTGGTAATTCTGGATAAGTTTTCTTTCCATCAATGCAAATCTGTAGATTCTTCTCTCCTGGTGTAGTCCTAGTCAGTTGCATTGTCAAAGAATTGTTTACATGTCCTTTAGACATCTCTAAATTCATATTGAAATCCCATGATCGTGCAGACTCGTTTGTAGAATTTGCAATGGCATCGACAGTGCCATGAATGTTGATTTTCTTGCCGGAAAGCAGAGTCAGAGGCTTGTCAGTTGGATCGAAAATCTCCACCCTTATTCCCAGGGTCATATTAACGCGTGATGTTGGATAAACAACGCTTGGTTGGGCTTTTATTAGACTGCCACAACTTCCCATTTGCGGAGACAGTAAACGATTCTTCAGTTGCTGACGAAGTCCAAGAATTGTGTGGATAATTAGGTCATTCCAGGAGTTCTTGCGTTCGTCCAAAGCTCTCAGCAACTCTTTGTTGAACAGAACAGGACTGATTTCGTTCTCACAATCGAATATTGCTGCCATATACTGAAGACCACTGTCTTTCGAATCTGTGATCTTCTGGAAGTATTTCTTGGCATCAGTGCCTTTAGTAACGACTTCGTGATGATGGCACCTGGGACAACCCATCTCCAAAGTATTATTCTCACCCTCAATAACAGTCGTGAGGTCTTTGGCATGGATCTTAGCTCCTGCAATCGACAGTTTCGTGATAGGAAGCCTTGGGATCGTTATGTTCCAATCTCCAGTCAGGAAATTGTAACCGAAGCCTATATTGAGTGGATGGACAACGTCCAGGACTGTCGATCGTCTAATAGAGTGCCAGACATCCATTAAAGGATTGTAGATTGACATGGAGTAGTCACCATGTCGCCAAATCCTTGCATCAAGCTCAAAGTATATATTCCTCGTGACGTGATCAAGACTGAGGTTGGCCTTCAGCGAAAGAACACGAGGGAGTCTATTCTCCAGAACGACTGGCAGGCCCATTTCGCTGACAATTTGGTTCTCATAGAGGTTCTCGTAGAGCACCAGAGCTTTCGTGAATGAAAACCCATTTGAATTCTGCTGTATCAGTTGCTGTATGTCATCGGCCAATTTCAACAAGTCATCCTTAGTGTAATAATGTGTGCCAACGACTCGACCTTGGTTTATAATCACTATGTCTATCTTAAGATCCTTCAATGGTGGCATGTCACTGGCAACTTCCTTCAGGAGATTCATCACGTTCTCGTCATTAAGTCTATTTGGAATAGCAATAATGGCTGATTTCAGCATTAAGAATAGTTCATCGATTCCCTCGAGATGTAGGTAAATCTAGAAAAACAATAATTAATAAATCTCTAGAGATT
>JABSMT010000919.1:0-10668 GCA_018902335.1 Eumacrocentrus americanus | reverse complement strand
CACCAGGATAATTTTCTTTGGAGAAGACCCCCAAAGTTTTGCCTTTCTTGCTGCCCTTCATTATTTCAATGAGGCTAGCAAAGTGTGCTTTGTCTTCATCACCCTGTAACAATTATTCACAACTTATTTTCCATTCATAACATCGTTGTAAACGAGCTTTCTAAGGTTTTCATGGATAAATAAAAGAATGTATACCTTGCCCCTGACGAATAATTTAACAGGCGGCACTCCAGTATCCTCAGGCTTTTGATTCTCCACTTTTCTCAAGAATTCAATCTTTTTCTTGCTAGATAAGAAACAAATACACTCCTCAGCCAGGATCATTATCGTGTCGAGAAGCTCATAGCTCAACAACCAGGTCTGCAACAATGAATAGCATGTGAAAAAACTAGTTCTAAAGGAAATTAAATGCTTCAATTGAGGACAAACGAACCTGGAGTGCCGTTGATTTACTGTAAATGATGTCTCCATCCTTCCCAACTGCCGAAACGAGGCAATCCATCTTACTGAAGCTGTCATCAACGCCGGCATCTCCTTCCTGTTACAATAAACAACCAAATAATGTTATATTAAAAATCCTACAGAAATCAAAAGCTCCTAATTGAGTTAATTTAAATTACTTACTTTCCAAGCAGCGTAGACATGTTTCATACGCCGAAAGAATGTGTCTTTGTCGACAGATACAGATGCCATCGTTCAGCCTTTGAGGTTACAATGTCTCGAACAATTAATTAAATCCCATCATTACGACGCATTATCAGTATTGATTTGCTCCCGCTGCTGCAGCCAATAATTCAAATAAACAAGGACAGAATACGATAAAAAAATTACGTGTCTCTCTTTCAAATTCGCGATAAATAAAAAGGACGCATATATATATTAAAAAACGAGAGATGATGATGCTCTCGCACGCCCCGCGATGGCGTGATTTTACAGGGCGGAGATAAAAAATAAAAAAAATTTATATTCGCGCGGAATTTCATGCGCATTTGAATTCGCGCATGGAGTCCAAGCGCGCGAAAATTCAAACGCCCGGGGGCAGAGACGAACATCACCGAAACACATTTTATACAATTATTTTACAATATCTAATAATTTTCTTTTACAATTCAATAATTAACAGTAATTTTAGCATTACAATGAGCTATTAATTGTTGAATTAATCGCATTATTATTCTAGCTCTGAATAAAACACAAAAACCGCCGGGGGGAGATAATGGCTGACAAAGAACATTGATGTCCAATGAAGTCAGGCATACGTCGAATATATCCCGGTTCTATCTGAAAATATGGCGGATGCTGAGGTGAGTCTGTCACGTGGAATTGCTTCATTTGTCATTGGCAATAGTAATAATAAGCTTTCATTGATTATTTCATTTCAGTTAACGAAAGCGTTGAAAGATCTGCCGAATCGCGTTCAAACCGCCAGTAAAAATGAACGGCAGGCAATTATCCAGAATGTTATCGATGTGTTGTCAAACCCTGGTGAGTTCAACTGATCCATTGTGTATTATATTATTTAAAAAAAAAAGAATCATTCTATTTTATATGCTGCCATGGACGTTGACTTTATTTTTCAAGTTAATTTATCATTCACATTGTTATAACCTCAAATTCGCAGGCTTTATCAATACTTTCTGGTCTAATGTCTTGTGGTGCTCGAAACATGTGTCATTAAACTTGGTCCTCTGTCTTTTCCATCAGGCATCAATGAGAAGATTGTCAGTGGGATATGCAAAGCCATATCAATTACTCTTCATCGCTATAAGGACACAGCCTCTCAATCTTACGTGAAGCACTTGATTATTGCCCTATTGAAACATCAAACTGATTTTGCTGTCAAGTACATGTCTGCTGTGGTGAATGAGCAGGCTTTGTGGCACCAAAATGTCGTTGCTACGTGAGTTTTCTTTTTTTTATTTAAGAAGAGATAAGATCGGTAATTTGCTCTATTAAATGGTTTCATCAATTGTTGTATCATGTAGGACGATTAGAGCAGTGTGAATAAATGAATAATGTTGTTGATTACAGCGTAAACACCTCAGTAACTGCCTACATAGCTCTGAAATGGTCGACACTGATCGTCAAGACAATCAACAGCGACTCATTTGCATCCCATCCAGACTGCTCGAAACTAATAGAATCCCAAGGGATTTTAAGTGCAGCTGCTTTGGCCTGCAGTGATAGAAAGCTCAGCAAAAAAGTCCAGACACTTCTCACGCATCTGTGGAATGCCAAGCGGAACATAGAGAATGTCTACAGCGAGAAGCTATCGAAGATAGAAGCAAGCAATGGAGTAATTGTTCTCGCAAGTCTACTAACACAATACCTCGTCACTGAGAAGAAGGACGAGCTCGTGAATTCTTTCAAGCCCAATATAACAGATGCCTTCATAAAGGTGGCAATCAGTTGTAAGAAGAAGCCAGAGCTCTTTGTGGTCGATTCAGCGGCTCCATTTCTTCGTCGTCTAACTCATGATGACTTTAAGAATCAACTGCTGCCAGCATTGCAGAAAGCAATGCTCAGAAATCCAGAGATAATTATCGACTCGGTGGGCCACATCTTGTCAGGATTGAGCCTAGACCTTAGTCGTTACAGTGAAGACATCAGTAAAGGTCTATTTGCAAATTTACACTCTAAGGAAGACTGTGTTCGTGATGAGGCTGCAGATGCTTGTCGTCGACTTGCACTGCAGTGCTCAGACCCAGAGGCTCTTGAGAAACTTCTGTCGTCATTGTTTGCTATTTTTCATGGCTCCGAAGGCAAACTAACAGTTGTAACTCACAAGATTTCAGTGCTACAGGGCGCAGGAAACTTGAGCCACAATGGAGCTTCAGGTGTTCAAAAGGTTGCTGAAGTTGCTTGTGCTCATTTCATCAAAGTCCTGGACACAGAAGTCCATGAGAAGACACTCATTCACGCCTTGGAGATGATGAGTCTGTGGTGTGCTAAGTTTGTCAACGATGTCCCAAAGACTGTCGTCGAGGTATTCAAAAAAGGCATGAATGCCAAGACATCAACCACTGCAATTCGTACAGCTTACATTAAATTGCTGTTTTCCCTTCCAATAACGTCTCATGCTGCAACAATCATTCCCGTCTTGACTCAAGCAATCACAAGAGCCACTCAACAATCTGCTCAAGCTTCTGCAGTCACTGAGGGACTAGTGGCGACGTATTTGCTATTGAAATTAGTTGTCGCTGGTCAAGTTGAGAATGACAAACAAAGCGTTCTCTGGGCTGCGGTAGACGATCAAATATTTTTCTCTGACAAATTCTTGTCCAGCTGCAGCGACGACAATCTTTATCACCTTATGCAGCTCTGCAGTTGCCTGATAATGGAGTTTGCTGATAGATTAAATGAGAAAGCTCTCAATGGAGTTCACAGAGCAATCATTACTTGTGTCGTTGCACCGAACTCGTCGACACGAAGACGTTGTGTTTCACTTGTTAAACGAATGTTGACAGGATTGAGTACTTATGAACCTGCTCAGGCACTTCTTCGAGAGTTTTCACGATTTCTGGACACTGCAAAGCTCAAAGTAGATACGGAGAAGGATACCAAGGATGATTCGACCACGAGTGAGGTCACTGGACGCTGTTTAGCTGATGGACTCATTGCCCTTTGCTCTGCTACGTTCCTCTTTGATTATCCAAGACTTCAGCTGATTGGCGACGCATTAATACCAGCTCATCATCCAGTTATCGTTAGAACTGTGCCAAATTTATGGTCAAAAATATGCAAGGATGTGAATCTAAAGCCAAAAGAATTTTTAGAATCGTATTCAAAGGAAATCAACACGATGTTTATTGAGAATTACAAGCCTTTCCCATCCTACGAAAATGCTTTTGCTACAATTGTTGGCTTTGCACCAGAAGTTTTGCTTCCTGCTCTCGTGAAGAGTGTCACGACGTATTTAAAGGATCCAGAGATTCTTAAAGTCACTAAGGACGAATACTTTACGTATTTAACGCCTGACGGTGAATTGTACGACAAGAGTGTGATCCCTGGAAACGACGAGAATGATATTCTCAATGCCATGAACATGAAACGTGAGAGTAAAGCCTATTCCTTTAAGGAGCAACAGGAAGAACTGCAGTTGCGTCGTGAACTCTATGAAAAACGAAAGAGGGAAGGCAAGATAAAGGAACAGAAATTAACTCCGAAGCAGGAGGAAGCTTTGAAGACTCAGATTGCAAGGGAGAATGCAATAAGAAAGCGATTGGGTGAATTGTTCAATAAAATCACGATTTCAGTGTCAATGGTGAATGCAGCATCGAAAGGCAATGCTTCTGAATTATCTCTCTACCTTCGAGACCTCCTTCCAGCTATCCTGAAGAACCTCTCGTCACCCCTGGCAGCGCCAACAGTCTCTGAACTCTACCTGAACCTCCAGAAAATCGTGACAATAGTGTCACCAGCTAATTCAACACTCAGAGACCTCATAGCTCACGTGACTCTTCGCCAACATCAGCCCCAGTGTGATCTAGATAATGCCTGGGAGGAAGAAGAGCTTGAGAAGGCAATAAAACGGACCCTGAACTTGATTCACACGAATACAGTCAAGCAGAAGCTTCTAATGAACGCTCCGGCTTTCTGTTACATCTTTCCCTTCGTCTCGAGCACTCTTATGTTGTGGAAGGACGAGGCCATGACGACTCAGGGTCTTCAGGTGGTCCAGGAACATGCAAAGCAACGAGGAGAGGAGGGCAACTGGAAGGATTCAAGGCATCCAAGACTGTTGCCTCGAAAGCAGATGCTGGACTTGTTAATTGAATTAATGAGCACGACCAGTGGACGAGTGCAATCCCACGCTGTGGCCACGTTCTTGGACGTTGCACATTCAGGCAGTGGAGTTCCAGGCACAGCTCTAGCTGGTCCTGACGAGATTGATTCGCTGATAGGCGCACTGGAGAATCCCTTGGCTGCCGTACGTGATGCAGCTCTTCGTGCTCTAATGATCGTCAGAAAAGGTTTCCCAACTGAGGACAGTGATTACGAACAATTGCTGCGTCTTATTAGACGTGTCTGGATTGCGAAATTCGATATAGCTGACGAGAATAAGGTTCTAGCCAGCGACATCTGGGAAGTAACAGGATTCGTTGCCAATGGTGAGATTCTTTGTGAGGAATTAATCCAGGACGTTGCTCATCCAGTCGAGGCTGTGCAGCAGGCAACAGCTCATGCCCTCGCTTATCTTCTCACCGACAATTATCATCTGGTGCCTGAAACCCTCGAGAACCTGCTTCGACTGTACAAGGAAAAGCTTGCCATGATCCCGCCGAAGATGAATGACTTTGGTCGAGTTGTCGAACAGCCTGTAGACATTTGGGGACCACGACGTGGCGTTGCCCTTGCCCTAGCTCAATTGGCACCTCTTCTATGCTCCGAGACGATTAATCCACTTATTCAGTTCTTCGTGTCGACTGGATTGGGCGACAGGAATCCCTCGGTTCGTCAAGAAATGCTCACTGCAGCTCTAGCAGCTGTTGATCTCCATGGAAAGACGAATATCACTTCCCTCCTGCCTGTCTTCGAGGACTTTATGGATAAAGCACCGAAGATTGGGAGTTTCGATGCTATTAAACAGTCTGTGGTGATCCTGATGGGTTCTTTAGCGAGACACTTGGATAAAGATGATCCGAGGATCAAGCCAATTGTCATGAGACTCATTGCAGCTCTGTCGACCCCTTCGCAACAGGTCCAAGAAGCTGTGGCGAATTGTTTGCCTCATCTTGTGCCCTCTATCAAGGAAGATGCTCCGAGGATCGTCGATAATCTCATGGATCAGCTTCTAAAGTCTGATAAATATGGCGAGAGAAAGGGCGCAGCTTATGGACTCGCTGGCATCATTAAAGGCATGGGGATTCTTGCTTTGAAGCAATTGGATATCATGAATAAACTCACTAATGCTATTCAGGAGAAGAAGAATTACAGACATCGTGAGGGGGCACTATTCGCCTTCGAGATGCTTTGCACCATGTTGGGAAGACTCTTCGAGCCGTATATCGTTCATGTGCTGCCGCATTTGCTCCTGTGTTTTGGTGACTCCAATCAGTATGTCAGGACAGCCACCGACGACACGGCCAGGATTGTCATGAGCAAGCTCTCTGCTCACGGAGTGAAATTAGTACTACCAAGTCTCCTGGCAGCTTTAGAAGAAGACTCCTGGAGAACAAAGACTGGTAAGAACAATTATTTTTCTATTCCCAAGTTCTTTAAATCCTATTTTTCTTTATTTCATTGATTTTTTCTGTCGTTACTAGGATCTGTCGAGCTTCTGGGAGCAATGGCATACTGTGCTCCGAAGCAATTGAGCAGTTGTCTGCCCAGCATCGTCCCAAAACTAATCGAAGTCTTGAGTGATTCACACACCAAGGTCCAAGAGGCTGGTGCCGAGGCTCTAAAGGTCATTGGCAGTGTGATAAGAAACCCTGAGATCCAGGCAATCGTTCCCGTGCTTCTCAAAGCCCTCCAGGACCCATCTCGGAAGACCGCCACGTGCTTGCAAACGCTTCTGGACACCCAGTTCGTCCACTTCATCGACGCTCCGTCCCTCGCTCTCATTATGCCCGTTGTGCAACGAGCATTCATGGATCGTTCGACAGAGACGAGGAAGATGGCTGCACAGATCATTGGCAATATGTATTCATTAACAGACCAAAAGGATCTCACTCCATATCTGCCTACAATCATCCCAGGACTGAAAATGAGTCTTCTCGACCCTGTGCCAGAGGTTCGAAGTGTCTCAGCGCGTGCCTTGGGTGCCATGGTCCGTGGAATGGGTGAATCCAGCTTCGAGGACCTTCTCCCTTGGCTCATGCAGACTCTCACGTCAGAGACGAGCAGTGTCGATCGATCAGGCGCTGCGCAAGGTCTGTCTGAAGTCGTTCGAGGTCTTGGGGTGGAGAAGCTGCATAAGCTCATGCCAGAGATCATCAGCACTGCAGAACGCACTGACATTGCGCCCCACGTGAAGGATGGCTACATAATGATGTTTATCTACATGCCCAGCGCCTTTACCACTGAATTTACACCCTACATTGGTCAAATAATTAATCCAATCCTCAAGGCTCTTGCTGATGAGAACGAGTACGTGAGAGAGACTGCTTTGAGAGCTGGCCAGAGGATTGTAACTCTCTATGCAGACTCTGCAATCATGCTGCTGCTTCCAGAGCTAGAAAGAGGTCTCTTTGATGACAATTGGCGCATCAGATACTCGTCTGTCCAACTCCTCGGCGATTTGCTCTATCGTATCTCTGGTGTGTCAGGCAAAATGTCGACAGAGACTGCCAGTGAGGACGACAATTTCGGCACAGAGCAGTCACACTATGCAATCATTAATGCCCTTGGAGCTGAGAGAAGAAACAGAGTCCTGGCAGGGCTCTACATGGGTCGTTCTGACGTGGCGCTGATGGTGAGACAAGCAGCTCTCCACGTGTGGAAGGTCGTTGTGACCAATACTCCAAGGACTCTTCGAGAAATCCTGCCAACTCTGTTCAGCCTTCTGCTGGGCTGTTTGGCCAGCACGAGCTACGACAAGAGACAAGTCGCTGCGAGAACCCTTGGAGACCTTGTAAGGAAACTAGGTGAACGCGTGTTGCCTGAGATCATTCCTATCCTGGAACGAGGCCTGCAGAGTGATCAACCAGACCAGCGACAGGGTGTTTGCATTGGTCTTTCAGAGATCATGGCCAGCACCAGCAAAGACATGGTCTTAACCTTCGTCAACAGCCTCGTGCCAACGGTTCGTAAGGCTCTCTGTGACCCTCTGCCTGAGGTTCGACAAGCAGCAGCCAAGACGTTCGACAGTCTTCACTCGACAGTGGGTGTTCGCGCCCTGGACGACATTCTGCCTGCTATGTTGACACAGCTGAACTCTCCAGACCCAGCAGAGGCAGAAAACACCCTCGATGGGTTGCGTCAAGTGATGGCAATCAAGTCCAGAGTGGTTTTGCCATATCTAGTGCCCCAATTGACCAGTCCCCCAGTAAACACGAAGGCCCTGTCGATCCTGGCGAGCGTCGCAGGCGAAGCATTGACTCGTTTCCTCCACAAGATCCTTCCTGCACTGCTCACAGCCCTCTCAGCTGCTCAAGGCACCCCCGAAGAGGCCCAGGAGCTCGAATACTGCCAGGCAGTAGTCCTGTCCATCACGGACGAGACTGGAGTGCGCACTGTAATGGACCAGTTGATGGATGCAACCAAGGCAGAAGATGCCTCGCGAAGACGTGGTGCAGCCACACTCCTCTGTGCTTTCTGTCGCGACACACGAGCAGACTATCGTCAATATGTTCCACAATTGTTGCGTGGACTCATTCATCTCTTCACTGACGACGACAAGGAGGTCCTGCAAAAGAGCTGGGAGGCTTTATCAGCAGTTACGAAGACTCTGGACTCAGATCAACAGATTGCTCACCTAGGGGACATTCGTCAGGCTGTTCGCTTTGCTATTTCCGACTTGAAGGGTCAGGAATTGATTCCCGGCTTCTGTTTGCCCAAGGGAATCACGCCAATCCTGCCAATATTTCGAGAAGCAATTCTTAATGGAATGCCAGAGGCTAAAGAGCAGGCTGCTCAAGGTTTAGGTGAAGTAATTCGATTGACTAGTGCTTCAGCACTGCAACCAAGTGTTGTTCACATCACTGGGCCTTTGATTAGGATCCTGGGTGATCGATTCAACTGGAGTGTGAAAGCAGCAGTGCTTGAGACTCTTGCTATATTGTTAGGGAAAGTTGGAGTAATGCTGAAACAATTTTTGCCACAACTTCAAACGACTTTCCTCAAAGCCCTGAATGACAGTAATCGTCAGGTGCGATTGAAGGCTGCTTATGCCCTAAGCAACCTTATTGTCATCCACACACGTGCAGACCCACTTTTTGCTGAGCTTCACACAGGAATTAAGAACACTGACGACTCTGCCATCAGGGAAACAATGCTCCAAGCTCTACGTGGCGTCTTGACGCCTGCTGGTGATAAAATGACTGAAGTCATGAGGAAACAGGTCTTCTCGACGTTGAGCTCGATGCTTGGACACTCGGATGATGTCACGAGGAATGCTGTTGCCGGATGTTATGGAGCATTACTTCGTTGGTTGACTCCTGAGCAACTTACTTCTGCTTTTAATGAACATTTGTTGTGTAATGATGTGAATGCTGACTGGCAACTGCGTCATGGACGTTCTGCTGCATTGTTTGTCGCTCTCAAGGAATCTCCATCGACGGTTTATGTGGAGAAGGAGCAGGAACGCGTTTGCAAGAGTATTTTGTCTTACTTGCAGGCAGACAGGGTGCAGATTTCTATGAATGGCTTGAGGGCTTGTGGCTATCTGTTGCAGTATCTCATGAGTCAAGGCCTGCCCATTCCACAGGTCATTCTTACCCCATTCGTTCGAGTAAGTATTCGAATATTCTCCTGAGAATTTCAGTAGTGAAGCGGTAAAAGAAGATAACTCAAAAATTATGAAAAATTTTAGACACTTTAATTTTTAGAAATATCTCGAAAATCTTGAGAGATACGATAAAATCTTATTGAACCTTTTTTGTAGGGAATTGAATTCTCTACAAAAAAGGTCCTTTGTATTTTTGTCGTATCTCGCATAGTTTTCTAGATATAATCAATTTTGTAAAACATTTTAATGAAAAAGTTATCTCGAGTTATCCTCTTTTACCGCTTCACTACTGATTTATTGTCTCTGTTCGATTAAGAAGACATGGTTGACCAAAATTAATAAATCTCTTTGCAGTCAATGAATAACAACAGTAACGAAGTCAAGCAACTGTTGGCGAGGGTCTGCATTCATTTAGCGAGGAATATTCCTCCTGCGAAAATGTCACCCGACTTGCTGAAGTCACTTCTACCAATGTTGGTCAATGGAACGAAGGAGAAGAATGGCTATGTCAAGGCAAACAGTGAATTAGCACTGATAGCTGTACTGAGACTTAAACAAGGCGACGAGGAGCATCAGGTACATACAAAATCATCAGCTATTTCACTCTTTTCATTGAGATTTTACTGCTGCAACCTGTAAAATTAATCCTCAATGCGAATTTTTAGATAATAACAATTAAATTAAATAATAACACTCTAATTCATTTGCTTTTCTAGCGATGCATGTCTCTGCTGGAGACCGGAGCCAGGGAATCATTATCAGACGTCGTCAGCAAAGTTTTGCGTAAGGTTTTGTCACAACCTGAGGGCAAAATCGAAGAATTGGACGATACACTACTCACGTGAGATATAATACAACTCTCGAGGCTCAAATTTTACCTATCTCGATTCAATTTCCCTCCTACGAAAGACACAACGACAACGAGTTTAGCTTTCATTCATCACTGCAAGAAACTCAGAGCGATGATCATGATGATGATAATGACGATGATGATATTGTTCAAATTGGAATATAATAATGCAATGTGTTGGTTGTTGCAAAATGAAATCAATCCAAAGATTCATGGGATACACTCCTCCAATAATAATAATAATTATTATTATTATTGCTATTCGTATTATTATTATTATTACGATTACGATTATTATTGTATAAATAGGATGATGGAGAAATGTGTGTAGAATCTGTGGGATTTTTTAAATCTTTTGTTGCTACATGTTTAAAACAATTTATGAAAGATATAAACGCTTATATTATTCAAAAAATAAATAAATAAA
>JABSMT010000908.1:0-10677 GCA_018902335.1 Eumacrocentrus americanus | reverse complement strand
TTAATTCCCTACAAAAAAGATTCTATGAGATTTTATCGTATCTCTCAAGGTTTTTGAGATATTCGTAAAAATGAAAGCGTTTAAAAATTTTCATAATTTTTGAGTTATCTTCTTTCATCTACTTTGATCTCTATCTCTTAAACACGCGACATCATATGAACTAAAATATGTTACGACTTAAACCATGTTTAGTGTCTGCTCCCTATGTAGTGGAGGTCATTGATGATGATGGTGAAATGAAATGATGAAGCAAAAGGAAAAGGAAAGATAAAAGAGGAGGAGAACTACTCACCAAGAATGAGAGCAAGTACGGATGATTAATGTCATCTTCATTCGATTCTGGGATACTGATGAGCGAGGGTGGCAGTACGAATTATAGCTCGCTGGATATTGATTCTTCAATACGGGGATCGGCAGGTACGTAATTTAGGCACATATGCATCAATTCCATAGCAATATGCGAATAAACAATTCACATACATTGTGATGGAAATTAAGATACCTATACAAAAACGAAACAAATTAAACATCGGTTTAATTCAGAAAATGCTACTTGATATTCTTGTGACATTTTCCTATGTCAGTGCACTCTTTAAAGACTATCGATACCAACCCGGAACATATTTGCGTAATAAAATTTTAGTGCTCCATTAGGTGTGCTTGTTTGTGAAACCTCTTCGTTAACTCACTAATGTCGTTGTATATTAATGCACTTTGTGGATATACCTGCTCCATATACCCATCATATATTTCCTAAATTTTAGGCAACGCAATTATTTTTGTAATTTTCTAAAGCACAATCGAGATAAATCTCAGAACAAGACAAATACAATTTTGTCTGCTTTTATTATGGATGATAGTAACATTAGGTTTTTCAAAAGATATTTTATCATTGTATGAATGGTCTTCGGACCGTCAAAGACGTTTTCTTCGTTCATCCGTTTTTTTTATATTCAGGTTTCCGGCACGCTGCTCAGTATTTGTCTTGCCATCATGATTATTTAGTAATGGATTTAATGTTGGAGATAAATTGCCAAGACTCTTTCAGATTAACACCGTATAAAAAATTGAAGAGTATATACGCACTGAATAAATAATGAAAACAACGCTAAGATATTTACCGCGGTCGATTTTTAATTTCAATCAATACGATCGATTGTTTGCTTATATTCTACGAGCGAATGTGTATATTTTTTACAGGTCGGCCAGCCCCTTGCCATGCGATGTCGTTGCAGAGCCCGAGACTTCGACATTACAGGTCGAAATAATTAAAATATACATCAGCTAAAATTGAATTAAAAAGCCATATAACTTATCTTATGATGTTATGATATACGTATATAAAAAGTAAAGAGTAACTTGTTTTTTGAGCGATTTGTGCTGATTATGAATTATACAATGTCTTCTTCACCCTAGTTATCTGACCATCTCAGAGTTCTCTGCATCCACGCTTTGGAATGACGCTCGTCAGCTCCCGTGACACGTTGCGAGCATAATTAATCGTCTACGTTGGTTTACCACTCATTATATACTCTATTTGTTGTTTCTAACGAGATGTGAATATATTTACATAATCTACATTACCTACTCTTTATTTTCTTAAATATTTTGTTGCATATATACTTTCGATTAACAGCTATGTTCCAAGTGTAGAGTTCTAAGCTTGTTCCTAATAATTTTATTGATGGATACACACTGATAATTCAATCTATAAATATTACTTTGCCAAAGATTTCGAGAGCTTGAATTTTTAATTTGCTTCCAAGTTTCTTTTTTCCAGCCCGCTCTGTAACTCTATTAGCATCAAGTCGTTCTATTTCAACATTATGTATCGATTATACCTGTCAAGTCAGAAAGATGGTTTTACTTGTTTGTTTTCAGAACTATGACGGCCATCTGTTTTGTATGCAATCTTCCGATCCTGAGCCATCAGGTCGGATTAATATGGCAGGGCGGCAATGGTTGGGACGACCTCGTCCGGGAGCAAGTGGAAGAATCTACATTGAAGCAGAGGCTTGGTAAAATAAGAGAAATAACATTAATAACAAATAAATAATACAACAGGGTAATACATGAATGAAATACGAAACAATTATGTTAAGGCACAGGACGGCGAGACTCTGCTGCACAGATTGGCACTTCAATGTCACCGCCTAATGAGGTTCAAGAGTCATCACCGACTCATCACCGCAGACGACGATCAAGTTTAGCTGATATCCTCAGAGAATGGGGCAGCGGTGGACAATCCAACAAAAGCAAAAGTGGAAGCAAACTCTGTCGCAGAGAGACTCTTGCAGACATTGCAAAATCTTTACCATGGTCGAGACAACAAACTACCGAGTCGAGTCATATGGCAAGTCTGAGAAAGCGACGAGAAAGCTCGGTTGACAGCGGCATTAAGAGTACGAGTTCAAGTAAATTTCGTAGGGACTCTGCCATCAGCGACTTGAAGAATGACCTGGCTAAATTGTGGAATAAACGAGAAACATCACAAATCCAATCTCCACCAACCGTAATTTCCCCTACACCACGACGAGGTACCGTATATCATCAAATATTTCAATTCTATATCCAGACACTCATATGTGTCTAGAATAATTATTATTAAATTACCATCAATCACAGTGGTATTTATTGCCTTTTGCAGGGTCTGGTGAGTCCAGGAACTCACGTAGAGGTTCTGGGGAAAGTGCAAAATCGAGAAGAGATTCTGTAGTCGGTGGGCCAGGTACAGAACGTAAACACCAATGTCGATATCACAGACGCAAACAATCTCAGCAATCACAAATTTCGATTGACGCTGGAGCTATCACACCAACTAAATACTACAGAAGTGATCAGAGGCCGAGTGCATCTAGCACGGATAGCGCAGCGTCTGCTGTTGTCAGGTTACTATCATTTAATTCATTCGCTGTGTTGCATTGATTGTATGTATTTATATGTATATCTTAAACGTTTTCATTAATAGGGATCAGTTGGAAGCACAGAAGAATTTGTCTGAAAGGACGGAAACGAAAAATCACCTAACTGCATCTGTGGAAACGAAATCGTTGGCAACAGAAACCAAGTCACAAAGCACTGAGACAAAAACATGGACAACGGAGATGAGCAAGAATCACTTAACATTGGAGCCGAGCCTCAATACACCCACAATCATTATGTCATCGACGACTCCACCTTCAATATCCCCAGTTGCTGGCAATAGTCTTCCACTTCCTGGGACTTCCACTTCAGGTAGCTCCAGTCCCGTCGGCTCACCCAATATTAATCATGCATCGATTCATCCTCTTCTCACAACTCGGAGGGATTCAACTACTCAGGTGTGGAAAATAATATATATATTCTCCATCGTTCAAGGAAATAATAATATAATTTGATTTGTTGTATCATGAATTCAGTGCTACTATGGGAAGAGCAAGGAGGTATCTCCAAGTAAATTATCGAGACTGACGAGACAAGCTGCAACAATCGACGAATCACCCTCAGGACGTCGTGGAAGTCAACCAACATTATCACCTGATCCCGACGACGGCGGTACATACACACAGACCTGATCGTCTTTAAAATCTTTATGTAATTTTATATTTCATAATGAATACAAATATTTATTTTACCTTTTACATAAGGTCGGAAAGCACGAAGAGATTCGCTGAGTCCAGATTCAGCGTCTTATCCGAGGCGCCGCGATTCAAAGAGTCATTTGAGTCCTGACAGGAGTGCTGACAAACGTGATATCAGTCCAATTAGACAAAGAAGACAGTCGCGACTTAGGAGACAGTCGACATCCCTTGCTGGACGTCCGGCCAGGTATTTTTCATTAATTCAGCTCATTGAATATGCCACAATAATGGATGAAAATGACTTTAGATCACCAGACAGCTCATCATGTTCGTCGAGGGATCCCAGTCCCTGTGCACGTGGATCAGTAAGTATCCAGCATGCGCCGGTAATCCGACGACAATCAACAACCGAGGAAATTCTCATCGCTCGTGGATTTAGACGTCAGAGTACCACCGAGGAGATGATACGATGTCGCAATTTTCGACGACAGAGTTCCCAGAGCGACGACACTGTAAGCTACTTACTTAATCCTTATACAAACTTCATTTCATTTCGGAAACGAAATAAAAAAACGAATCAATACAATACAATATACTATTAGGTACAACGGTATCGAGGACGCAGAGACAGCTCTGCCCAGATCACTGATGGGACATTCGCGACCATGACAGTAGAGACATCGAGCACCTTCTTCGACAGTAGTACGCAAACCGGTGAGTATAGTGAGATTAATCTTCAAATATCCCGGCAGACGATGAGACCAATGGTACTTCAAGGATCCTCGCAAGCGCATATCAATGCTTGTTTTCGAGTTATTCGACAGTTTTCCTAGATAAGAGTGACGCTTGCGCGCGATAACGTCCTGTAGTTCATGAGAAACAACGTGGGGGTGCTCAGTAGTCGATAGTAGGTGATAATCTAATAACAGAAAATCAACTTCTCTGTCATATTCCCCATAAAATTCACAGACAAGCTTCCAACAATCAGTGGTTTATGAGTACTTAATCCGGGCGTCCAACTACCTATTATCTATCTATCAACTGACCAAGAAAACGCCTGTTATTTTATGAAATAATCATTCAGCTAGAATCAACTGATACAGGTTGTTAAAAATGTAAAACAAAAACACGTGGCATAAATTTGAAATAAAAAATTAATTAGTACACCGTATTGCTATCGATATTGTTCGGACTGGTAACTATAAAGAGTGGCAATGTGGACGAACGTGATTATTTCATTTCTAGGAGTGTATCGGCTTGATGATCGTGAAAAAAACAATCAATTAATTATTGTGATGATATCCCAAAGCAAACGGGTCGAGTGATCATTGGGAGGGAAAAAATGCCAGCTGAAAAAATAAACCCCGAATCACCGTGTTATCATCACTGTGCGCATGGAAACATTAATTAATAATACATAAAACACACATAAAATGAATTTTCATCGGGTTGCTCGCGGAATTGCCTTGTATTAAAGCCTCGGGCAACGGGAATAACACTTGGTTTTTCCATTGAACCCCGTAATGGGTGGTGTCCGTCCTGAAGGTTTCATTGATTCTCTTACTCACTCGCACCCATAGCGGGCACAGTGGCTTTAGTGAAAATGTGAATTTATCCGCTGATATTGGTGTTTAATATGAAAAAGTAAGACACAAGTAAAATCCTATTCGCTGAAATAATTTAAACGCACGATAAAAGATAGTGATAAGTTGATTTTTTTCGTTTATAATATTGGTTGATTTATGCTTGTTTAGTTTTGGATTATTGGTAATGAACCAATACTAATAAGAATTGAAAAATGCTATAAATATTAGTTGGATAAATCGATAATAGTTTGCTTTATTTCGACGATGGGGATGGTTATTTTTTCACCCTCTTTAAACTTGTGTATTCTGTTTTTAACACAATGAAGAACCATCACCACCCTACGACAACAACCACTATCATGAGGAGTGCCTCCGATGTAACAGCTGTGGCCTCAATCTGACCGGACCTAATCAAAAGCGAGCCAGACGGTAAGTGAATGTCTTCATTAGGTATTTGAAAATAGTTGACCTATAGATGATGGTCCATGTATACAATGGAGTGTATAGTGAAATTGCAACAAACAATTTCAATACTTGATCTTTATTGCAGATTTAAAAATCAAATACTGTGCGATCTTCACTTTGCGGACGTTGCGCTGATGGAGTGCTCCGATTTCATGCAGCAGTTGCGCAGCTTTAAGCCCCAAAGTTTAGGGTGCGCCGTTGCGAGAAGAAAGTCGTCAACGACCCTTATATTTCCACTTCCGCCACAAGCATGTTCAGGTGACAAGTCAAGCAACTCTTATTTTATAGATTTTTATTATTAGTAATTTAGAATGAAGAAACCACTCTAATAGATGCATCAGCGAAACGGCATGCCACAGGTGGTTGCGTTACGTCGTGTGCCTCAGTCAGCATACGTAAAGGCTCAACATAATATTCGAATTACTTTGTCTATGCTCTTTGCTTTACTGCATGCACAGGATTTACTGCTGTTTCAATTATTGATTGAGTGCTTATGAATATAAGTTTTTACACCATTCAATGAACACATACAATAATTCAATAACAGCGCGACAATATAAATGAGAATAGAGGGAAACAGAGTCTCGGGCAGTTCACTCTAAGTTCGAATACCGAGCCCTGTTAGAAAACAGCTTGGTGTTCTACCTTACAGTGACTTGACCGAGATTATATACGGCAACATTCAAATACAACGCTATAAGATTCATCAAAGCGGCTAAGCCATGACATTGGGCTATTGAGAGAAAAGGACTTGGCGACGACAAGAACTTTTTCAGAGTCAAAGTCCCTTTTGTTGGTTTTACAACGAATATTCACATGGTAAATGAGCATTAATCTATTTTTACAATATTTTACAGATGAATTTTGTCAGGAGTTTCCCCATAATCTGATTCCAACACCCGGATACTGGATTGAATGTTCGAGGCAACAGATTACATCTGACACAATATGGGATGAGAGTGAAAGCGATCGGGACGTTACGGATCCGGAACAGGGCGATGGCCAACAACAAGATCAATTATCTCTTATGAAGCAACGACAAGACTTTTGTCTCTTTGAAGAGAATGAGCTCGATGATGAAGATGCACCGAGAAAGAAAACGACAATTGAGGAACAGTGGGAGAAGAATCAGGGTTTCGAGCTTACATCAGTTGAGCAAGAGACTTACGAAAAATATTTCTATGGTTCAGAGCACTGGAATTATTTTACCAATGACGAAGACCTTGGGCCGGTCATTCTCAGCATCAAACAGGAAACGATAAATGGCAGAGATCAATTTAGAATTCTTGTACGGGCAATCAGTTACACAGTTCATGGATTAATACCTGCCAGTTGCGTTTTTGCGGATCGGTAAGTTTAGTAAGTCAAGAGCCAACTAAGTGTATTCGAAAATTCTCTTTAATTTAAGATATAATCGCGAAGAAGTCGTCAAGAGTCTTGGAAAAGAGGTAAACATTAATCCACCATTGACGTTGGGCCAACTGCCGGACACCCCAGAGGAACTTCTCAAATTGGATCAAGTATTTATCAAGTCGGAATTGAAAGTTGGTGTTATTTACGTTCAAGAAGGCCAGTACACTGAGGAAGAGATACTCGACAACAATGATAGTTCACCGCTATTCGAGGAATTCCTTCAGATTGTCGGTGACAAAGTACGACTCAAGGGCTTTGATAAGTACAAAGGCGGTCTTGATACCGTTCATGATCTCACTGGTCTCTATTCCGTCTATACAAACTGGCGTGGAATAGAAATCATGTTTCATGTATCTACCCTTTTGCCTTATGAGAGACATGATCCTCAAAAGGTAGATATAATAATTGAGGAATATAATTCCTTCTGATCAATCGCTTATTCAATTATTTTATTTGATTTTAGTTGCAAAGAAAACGACACATTGGCAACGATATTGTTTGCGTTGTATTTCTCGAGGCTGACAACACGCCGTTCAGTCCAGCATGCATAAAATCTCATTTTCTCCACACTTTCATCCTCATTCGAGTTAGTCCACGAATTAAAAGAAAAGTAACGAGGTATGAAGTGTCAGTTGTCACGCGAGATGAAGTTGGAGCGTACAAGCCGTACCTTTGGGAGCAGAGTGTTTTCGAAAAAGGTAATGATAATCAATTGAAATAGGAAAGGAAACAACAAGAATATGATGATGGGAAACTAGAAAATTTGTTTCTATTTTGTGAATTTTAGGGCCCATGTTTCGTGAGTGGATGCTGACGAAAATTGTGAATGGTGAGCGCGCCAGTTACTCTGCGCCGAAATTCGCAAGAATGCAAGAAAGAACGAGAAGCCAGATGTTGGAGGACATTGTAGCGAACCTTGCAAATCATGCCGAAACCGGACAAATTCCCAAGCCATATAGACGAGGCTCCTGGAGACCAATCGGCCACATGAGACCATCTTCACCCTTACTCGACTCAGTCAGAGATCAATTTGAGGATTACGATCAATTAGCGAAGGATTTCACTCGAGTTTTTCTCAACAATTCAGCCAATATCGAGCTTCATGCTAATCTCTTTGATGTGGTTTTTCTAGTTCCGGGACAGCAGAAACAAAAAGTTAGATTTATTGGTGTAAGAGCCATTCTGGGTGTTAGAAGCAGGTAATGTATTGGACTCCCCATCTTCTTGTCCACTTGACATTCGTTTCTCTGTTTTCGCTGGTCTAATAAAATGCGCACTTTATCTAGGGTGTTTCAGGAAATGCTTTATGGAATTCAAACGGGTTTTGGTAGTCCTCAAGTTCCGGTCGCAGAACTACTGGCAAGACCCGCACCAACTTTACTCAGTCCACAGAAGCCAAAGAGCTCGAATTTTCTTCAAGTTCCTGACATTGAAAGCCCAAGGTATCTTCAATGTTACTTCTTACATCCACTGCTATGCACTGCCACGGCACATCCATCTTTCCTATGTCTATCCAGCACTGTATGTCTCGAATAATATTAATTATACCTTTCCCCTTATTGAATAGCTGCCTGAGGCAGATAAACAAATTGCACAATATTCAAGCACGTATTATTTATTATTTCTCAATATAATAACTTTGATGCTGTTAAAACCTATTCTGAAATACACAGTCAATCGGCTCATGTTGCATATTGAGAGCAACTTAAATCTATACCCCCAAAGTAATCATTGCTCCACCGAATTCTTCGATCAGCAGTCTATAACGAAAATAAAGAAAACAAATCCCTCCAATAAGACTTGGAAAATTCTCCATACCCCGAGGTGCCATTCTGCCATTTCTCTGAGATACTGGCTGTAACGTGTTTAGGCCCAAAAGTGTGCCCTCATCGCCGATGGTGAAGCGAGCATTTTCGAGACTCGGTACTATCACGGCTGGCTGGGGCAGGAGCATTAGGAAACACGGAAGCAACACTCTGCAGATTGAGGATCGAAAACGATGGACCAGTTCGCAAGATTGCAGCAGTGAGACATGAATCTATTATCTCAAATTTCATTTATGCAACTATTAAATGTAGGAAATATAGTTATCAATGGCTTTTTGCATTTTTTTCTTTAGATAAAGAGACAAAGGAGAAGGACAAAGCAGCGCAATCATTAGCAGTGCCAAGATTGAGCGTTTGCGCGGATGCCCAAAAAGTTGATCGAGCAAAGCTTGCACAAACTGAAGTATGATGTTGCTTTCATATATTTTACCTCGATATCATACCATTGAACGTCTATCCATATTGACGAATTTTTTCCAGTTCGACATAATCGAGTTTGATCCTGAAACATTTGGAATTCTGCTGGATTATCTTCACACTGGCTCTTGTCCTCTGACATGTAGCAACATCCCTGGCCTGATATGCGCAGCCGAACACTACGATCTGCCAGATCTTTTGCAGGCGTGCTTTCATCATGCTAAGCAGTTCCTCAGAATTGAAATAGTCTGTGTGATGTTGTGCGCTCTGGAAAACTACTACTGGCGTTATACGTCTGCCTCAGAGCTGGTTAATATGATTCTCGCGTTCGTAGAGACGCGCGCCTATCAACTCTTTCAGAGTCCACACTTTCTTACTCTGAGTGAGAGTATGGTGCAGACTATTATGTCTCGCGGTCTTGAAGTTGTTGAAATTAAAAAATTTGAAGCGATGCTCAATTGGGCAAAGAACCGAACCAAAACCAAGTCCTCCAAGCTGGACGCCAAGCACGAATTCAAATGTATCATGGAGAGGCTCAGCAAGGATCTGAAACTATATCGAATAACTCCACAGGAATTGATTAGAGTAAGTATGAACATTGCAATCAGAATTTATAAATGATAATCACATTTAAATAATTTTTAGATTGTTCTGCCATCGAAGGCTATAAAGAACGAGAGAATATTGGAGACTCTGATGTTTCAAGCGAATTCCGGCATTTATCGTAATGTCGATACATATCTAGAGGACTATCAGAAGAGAGTGCAAAATCAAGAAAGCCTTGATTATGGTTTATAAATTTGTCGATAATCGGATCATCATTAATGATATAACACTACAGATGTTGTCAGGCTACGACATTGGACGTAACGATAAAGCATATCGAATATTTTCGTTATATCCGCTATTGTATAGGACGATAGATATTATACTTGTGGATTCTAACAAATCGTTAGATCTATTCTTGCCGTTCTATGAAAAAATAATTTAAAAAATTTTAGTAATTCTTTCCTGTGTCGTAATGAATTTCTCTATACGAGGGAATGTGTCAACACTGACTGGAGAAAATGATCTTGCTTGAGGCGAGACTCTGGTATTCGCTCGGTGCATTGGAAATACAGTCATAGTGAGTGAGAATGTGTATCGATATACATATACGCACTCCATCCCAGATGAAGTTATAAAACTCGCCACAGATGACGTAAGTTGTGTGCATGTATACGTGGACACATCCATGCTAACACCACTGCATTTCTAATGCACAGAGCGAATACCCATAAGAAATATAACAGAAAGTAGAGAGGGAGGGATGTATAAGAGTCGTCTCGCGTGTCCATTAGGAAAATTAATGACTGTAAATTTTTCATTACCACCTCGCTCAACACACATGCATCTATATACACATATACA
>JABSMT010000897.1:0-10679 GCA_018902335.1 Eumacrocentrus americanus | reverse complement strand
TTTAATTTTATTTACATTTTTTTCTGCTTGACATCTATGCAAAAAACCGCGCGAGCTTCATTAAATGAATCATATTCCAGGCAATTCCATCAACGATGATTGCTATTATCTGAGGGAAAATTTATTCAAGCCGTTTACATACCCAGCAATTAACTAATCACACAGGCATACGCGTGGCCTTGTCTTCATGTTATATATTATGTTCTTAGAACATTCCTGATGGCAAATCTTTTATAATAATAATAGTAATAATGTGTGGTAATTAATTTGTTACAGATTGCATGAGAGTAGAGTCATCACAAATGCAGTCAACATGGATTCAAATGTCGGTCTTGACTACATTGTCGATAACCCGGATTATTGTAACAAACTTGCATCAGGTATTTGTATATGTATATTCAGATTAATTATAACTAGATTCTCTTGATTATCAATTTATTATAATTGTTGAAACTCTATGACCACTAGGTCGTTTCATGAAATTCATTCTATTTCAGCTCTCGACACTGCCTGCACTTCCGTGAAGAAACAAGTTGTGGAGCTATTGTCGGCTCTATGCGTTTACAGTCAGGATGGTCGACAACGTGCCATCGACACTCTTCACATATACCAGGTTATCATCTCTAATTTGTATTTGTCAACTTGACTCTTTTTTTAAGGCCAATTCTGTAAGAAGATAAGTCGAGATAACGTTTTTATTAAAATGTTTTAGGAAATTGATTATATCTAGAAAACTATGGGAGATACGAGAAAAATGCACGGAACCTTTTTTGTAGAGAATTCAATTGCCTATAAAAAAGGTTGTATAAGATTTTATCGTATCTCCCAAGGATTTTGAGATATTCGTAAAAATGAAAGTGTCGAAAAATTTTCGTAATTTTGGAGTTATCTTCTTTTAGCACTTCATTACTGAATTAGTCAGGACTCTATTCGATAATTAGGAATAGCAGCATATCCAGTTATACATTTCTGAAATATATAAAAGAATATCGTCAAGAATGAACACATGAGTAGGTCTGTTTTGTTTCCATCCAACGTGTGCCATCAGAAGACACATTAATCGTGAGGGGACACGAGTACATCTCAATTCAAAGGCGCCTTGAATAATTCATTGACTTTTAATCGAAGCAAAGAACACGGTTTATCCACTGTATACGGTCTTGAATGGATCACGTTTCTTATAGATATACACTCTTTTTCCCCAGCTTTGTGTGTTTATTGTCTGTCTTGTGGGGTGTATCTAACTGTTGATGTGAATCATGTTTTTTTATTTTATTTTTTTCATTCTTCTACAGGAACGAAAAGGTGAACGATATCGACTGCGAGCCATCGTCGATGAGCTGCAGAAAGCAACGGCTGATGATTATCAAGCTACTTTGCTGGCATTCATCAACTGCCTGGTCATCTCCACGCCAATCCTCAAGGATCGAGTCCGCATTCGCAATGAATTTATTGGTACAGGCATACAAACAATTCTTATTTGCCTAATGATCCATCAATTTTCTTTGATTCAATCATAGTAAATTAATTTATTTTCCAGGTTTAAAACTTCTTCCAATCCTCAACGACCTGCGGTGAGTTCTGATAATTTATTTCTAGTTATCAAATGAATTCTGTTGTTAAGCGGTAAAAGTAGGATAAGCCAATAAAAAGATGAATTTCATTGAAATTTTTCACAAAATTTATTGTATCTTGGAAACTATGAGAGATAGAGCAAAATTGCATAGAACCTTTTTCATAAAGAATTCAATTTCCTACAAAAAAGGTCCTTTGAAATTTTGTCCTATCCCGCGTAGTTTTCGAGATATCTCGAGAAAACTGAATGGATGATTTTTTCCGAGATCAATTTTTGGTTGAAAACAAAATCAATTATAGCTCGAGAACTATGGGAGATACGACAACAACGCATATGACCTTTTTTATAGAGAATAAAATTTCCGTTAAAAAAGGTCTCTTGCAATTTTATCATATCTCTTATTGTTTTCGAGTTATTGAAAAAAATCTGGAACTATAAAGAGGAAGCAATGTGGTGGGGTGAATTTGGAGCATAGAAATTTTGTCATTGCAAAAGGAGCAAATGAATGAAGGTGCACGAGCACGGCGCCATGAAGCGAAAAATAGAACCGAATATACGTATATATACGACTGATGGTGCTGGCTTTCTCGCCTTCTCTTTCTCCACATTCTCAGTAACGTCTAGAACATCAGAGTAAGTATATAGTCTTCATTGGCCTCAAGGGAAGAAGATAGACGCGAGGGCAAAAGGAAATAGAGAGAATTGAAGTGAGAAGGAAAGTGATGGAGAGCACACAAGAGAGAAGCTGAAATTAACTCATGACTACTGGCAAGCGATCGTGCACCTGCAACTGTATCTGTACTCTTCCGCTGGAACGAGAAGCAAACAGTGAAACCGGCACGCGCCGCGGTGATTCTCGATTTATCTTGGAGCCCTTCTCACTTCCTAGGCGTGAAGTCGCTTCTCTGTAGTTCGAAGACGAAGTCAGTGGCTCGCACGTGCTGTTGAAATTTTTTTCAGCTTTACTTTCGTTGTTTGTAAACTTTTTCAGCTCGAATAATTATTTTTTTTAGTCAATGTATGTTATCTAACGTGAATTGATTATACATTGCTGGATACTATACCTACCAACAAATTTAATTTGGTAAGGATGATCTATTTTTTAAATTATTTATAGGAAGATACATTGACAATCCATCATTAGGTGTTTGTTTATAAAGACACCAAGTCTTTGGCCCTTGAGTTTATTAACTGCATGATGGTTAATGCTCTTTCTATAATCCACACGTCGTGACAATACAATCGAGTATATAACGGGTCAAGCCATATTAGCGCGGGTGGGGTACCAACACTGGGCCCCATCCTCATCCTGTTCTTCATCAAAAGTATTCTCGCACCATCACGCAGTGACAGTTAGTTCCTCCAAGTCAACGGAAGTCAATATAACTCGAGAGCTGCTGCACTTAAAGCAAAGATATCCAACTAAAATTGCCGTAAATTACGTGATGAGACTGAGGAAGAAGAAGCAGAAGAGAACGCGTGTGGCTTGAGAGAAGAATTATGGATCCTCAATGGATCTCTATTTTGGAGCGAGTGAAGACGAGTCAGTTTGATTCCAGGAAGCAGAAGAGCCAGTATTCTGATCTGAGAGTGCAGCTAGAGGTCTTTGATGATCAGAGAGAGACTGATGAGGAGCTTGCCAATCAGGGACCACCGGGAATTGATCTGTCGTCTCACGTTGATGTTCTCTATGCCATTCTAGGCCAGGTAAATCTTTTAAAATCTTCTCTACACCATTTTCAATCGATTTTGTACGTCTAATTAATGGTTTTTAATCACTTCAGATTGCAGACACTCCTCAGGAAATTCCTTTTCTGAGTATTCTGCAGCATCTGCTACGTCTGGATCCTAAAGAGCCTGCGAGTGACCTTGCCTGGGATACAGCAGAGACCCTAGTGCACAGGGCAACGCTCCTAGAGAGTCGAGAGGATGTTACAAAGCTCTTGAGGTCTCCAAGTCTTCAGGTAAGTGGCGTTACATCGAATTGTTAACAGAAGGAGATATTTAAGATCATTCATTTCCCGCAGACAAATCTATGCTGCCACTGTCGTGGCGCAGATCAAACCTGTGGCACATCCCGGAAGCCATCACTTCCAGCAAGCAACTCAGCACCTCTACCACCTCCACTTCCAGCTGGTGGAGCTTCAGCAGCACCTCCACCACCTCAGTGGCCATCGACAGGTTTTGCGCTGGCTCCACCACCGCCACCACCGTTCTTCGATAACGTTTCTGCCCCTGATGTGGCCATGGAACCGCCTCTACCTCCGCCACTTCACGTGCCAGCAGCTAATCGTGCTCCTACCCCCGAGCCACCCAGTCACAATGCTAAACTTCTGCCTCAACAGGAAATTCCCACGCCCAAGACCAAGATGAAGACGATCAACTGGAATAAAATTCCGAATCACAAGGTAAAAGAATTGTTCTGTAAAAAGAAAATTAATAATAACGTTTAAAAAAATAATAATGTCGATGAAGCATGACTAAGTTAGGGGGATTCTTCGTTGGTCTATTGTGCATCGTCGTCGATTCAAGGACACGGGATATTTTTAACAGCTATTTAGGCTCGAGACGGGTTACGAATAGCTTCACCGAGTGCTACTCTTTTGCTCTCTTAGGTCATTGGCAAGAGAAACATTTGGTCTTTAGTCGCCAACGAGCACCAGAATTCGCCTATGGCTGATTTAGACTGGGCGGAAATGGAGGGACTGTTCTGTCAACAAATGCCACCGATGTTGCCTCCAGCTGCGTTTGCCTCCACCAATGGGCCTGGTGTTGATGCTGAACGTCGTCGACGAGAGCCCACAGAGGTGACGATGACCTAAAGATCTTTAAGACTTATAGATAGCAAAAATTGTGGAGGATTTCGTTTTTTCTTTATTATTTTGTTTTGTAGATTGCTCTGTTAGATGGAAAGAGGAGCTTGAATGTTAATATATTTTTGAAACAATTCCGAAGCTCGAATGAGGATATAATTCAATTAATTCGAGATGGGGGACACGACGATATTGGTGCTG
Organism: Eumacrocentrus americanus; assembly: GCA_018902335.1. NCBI lineage: Eukaryota > Metazoa > Arthropoda > Insecta > Hymenoptera > Braconidae > Eumacrocentrus > Eumacrocentrus americanus. The sequence goes on along the minus strand of JABSMT010000897.1, from coordinate 6,089 downwards.
AGAAACTGAGAGGTCTATTGAAAATTCTGCCTGAAGTGGATGAACTGGAAATGCTTAAGAGCTTCGATGGCGATAAATCGAAGCTCGGAAATGCTGAAAAGTTTTTCCTGCAACTCATACAAGTGCCTAAGTAAAGAATTGTTACTTATTTATTCAATTAAATTTGTAAATACGCTAGAGTTTGTGCTAATTTTTAATTTTTACTGTTGTTTTCTTAGTTATAAATTGAGAATTGAGTGCATGCTGCTGAAAGAAGAATTTGCTGCGAATATGAGTTATCTGGAGCCAAGTATTAACTCAATGATACTCGCTGGAGAAGACTTGATGACGAATAAACCTCTTCAAGAGGTGTTATACATGGTTTTAGTTGCTGGAAACTTTCTGAATTCGGTAACTTTTTTTCTCATTAAAATTATACTCAATAAACTAGCTAAAAAGACGATTGAAAATTAAAGTTTATTTCTTACTGCAGGGTGGATATGCTGGTAATGCTGCAGGCGTGAAATTATCATCGCTACAAAAGTTGACAGAGATTCGAGCAAACAAGCCAGGAATGAATCTGATACACTACGTCGCGATGCAGGCAGAGAGAAAGAGAAAAGACTTGCTAAATTTTGCGCGCAGCATGAATGCTCTGGAGGCTGCAACGAAGTATTTATTTAATTTCCTTAAATTTAATTTACGAAATGACTTTTTTATTATAAAATTTTACATTTTTAGAACTACAATTGAGCAATTGAATAATGAATTTAATACTCTGGACACGAAAATCAAAAAGATTAAAAGTCAAACACAACTTCCATCGACTGAAAGCGATATTCAGGAACAAATGGCACAATTTCTACAGGTCAGACAACCTGAATAAATATACAATAATAATGTCTAATAATGTCTATTAATTAAAATAATTCCATAGATAAAATTATAATTTACCATTGCATTCTCAGATGGCTGAACAAGAAATGGCACAGCTTAAACGAGACATGGAAGAGTTGGAGGGCGTGAGACGTACTCTAGCAGAATTTTTCTGTGAAGACACAAACACATTTAAGATTGAGGAGTGCTTTAAAATATTCCACCAATTCTGTCAAAAATTCAATCAAGCAGTGGCAGAGAATGAGAGGCGACGAATCCAAGAAGAGCAAGTAAATGCTCGACGCAAACAACGAGAAGAACAGCTCTTGGCTAGAAAACGACATTGTAAGTTCATTAAATCATCTAAAAAAGAATATCCAACTAATAATCAAGAATTAAAACTATCACTTTTCACAAACAGTGAGCACCCAAATGGAGACTCCTGGATCGGAATCAGAGTGTAATTTAATGGATTATGGACTGTTAGACATCCAAGCTGGTTTTTCACGACAATCCTATGGTCGTAGTGAAGCAAAGATCAAGAGACTGCAAAATGGTGGTGTCACTTCTGACGAAGATATATCTGTTACGGGATCACCGAGCATTCGACGCCGTCTTGGATCGTGTTCCGGTGGTCCAGATCAGCAACTTACCAAAGAAGACACTTACTCGCCTGATATTACGCCCAATGGTACTCTTCGTCGTCGCAGAAGTCGAATTCCCTGCGAAGATGATGAGGGCAATCTTATGGATTTCTTGAGAACAACTGGTCAAGAGAGTACGAGGGAAAGAAAGTCATGGGGAAGTTTGGGTGCGGATAAGTTACATTTTTCTTTTTGGTTCGCTCACACAATTATTAAATTAACGCTTCTGTAGATCGGTCTTGGGCAAGGAGAGCACGAGGACAACCTCGTCGTGGTGATCTTTTGAATGCGGACTTTTCGGGAGATCGCGAGCGACCGAGTTCGCCATCGCCTCTTGCAGAAAACAAACCATTTTTGCAAGAAGAAGAAACCAAACCAACTGGGTAAGATTTATAATTCAACAATAATCTAATAAATATTAAAAATTTATTATCTCTCCGTAACATAAGTAAAATAAATAATTTCAGGCGAGCATGGAGACAAAAGATAGAGGCATGGTTATCCGAGAATGAGAAGGAGGAACGTGCAGGCGAGGAGCTTCAAAAGAAGGCACGACAATTGCAGGCAAACCGAAAGTCCTTCGAGGATTCAGGTAAGCATTTTTTAAAATCAAATTAATCAACATATACATCCATAATTATCCCTAATAATTAATTTATTTGTCACAGAAAATGAAGGCAAGATGAACACCCTGGCAGAAGACAATTCGATGCGTGCAGGTTACTCCGACGTTTACGATTGGCGTCCATCGGTAGAAAAAACCGACGTTATGCGAACAATGGAAGCAATAGAAGGTATAGTAATCCATCTAAGATCCCTAAGAACCATTAATTAATACATTATTTCTCAATCAACACAGAAGCGCAACCTCATCCATCTCAAACGGACAAATCTCCATGGCGAAAGTCCAGTTTGAACGTTCCAAATAGTCCCGAAGAAGCTGATCCACGTTATTCACGAAGACTCCGTTCACGTCTGGCAAATGACAATGTCCTGGGTGCAAGTACACTGCAGGCAATAAGGGAAGAAGAACGCAAGAAGAATAAATCAAGCGATATGCCAATCTCAGATACCCAAGACGAGCTAACAATCTACCTTCGAGCTCCCTCCATCACATCGCAAACCTCAGGAGTTCGGAGACTTTCTAAGTCGAGTAAAAAGCCTAACGAGGAGGATCAAGTCAGCGATAAGATAGAGATCGACTCAGATAACATCGAGACACCGCCAGTAACACGAAGGGTCTTTAGTCCCCCTCGAGAAGTGAAACCAATAGAAAAAGAGCCCTGCAAACGTGAACGCTGCAGCAGCTCCATTCAGGCAAGAGAAGTGAAAGTGGGCGTGACAAAACCACTCATCACAAGCACAGATCTTGGTAGTGGGAATTTTGACCGATATGCAGCAGCAAGGAAGACTCGAAGATACAAGAAAAATCAAGAGAACCCATTAGAGAAAGACAATGGAAAGCAAGAAGCCATCCCTATTTCAGAAAACTTGGAAGAAAAGCCTCAAAGGCCAAATACTCTTTCTCTAGTAGAAGATAATGATCAAGACGAGGACTCGATGCTGCGAGTTTGGCAGGACAAATTGAAGCGTCGTCATGCTGCTAACGACATGGACTCTGCTTTGGAAGAGATAGCAAAGTCTGGAGAGGAAGTTCAGAGACTGACACATCACAGAAGTTCAAGACTTCCAATTACTCAGCCAGCACCGGTCGTTGCCGTGACCAACACTGTCCTGAGTCCAGTGATGCAGGAGTCCAGACCTCGAGAGACGACTCCGGTGTGGCCGGAACGAGCTGTGTCGTGTCGGGAGCGACACAGAAGCATGATCGATCCAAGCCAAGTGCGTGAAGCCTTGAGATTGACGAGTAATCCACCGAGTCAAGTGAATCACCAGTCGAGTACGTTGATTATCAGTCCTACTGGTGACTGTGAACCACTTCCAACACTGCGAGTGACTTCACCTGAGCCTCAACATGATCAGGTGGACCGAGTTGTCGATGTAGAGAGGATAAACGACCTTCAGAGCAACAGAGCTGATGTAAGAATGGATATTGTAGATGACAAGAACTCTTCCAGTCCTCCAAAACACTCTCCCATGTTCAAGAGTAAATTTATTCCTGATATTAATATCACTTCCAATTCTCCTTTGGTCGCCAAAGGCAAGGAGCAAGAGTTGAATGATGAGGGTTTTGAAGAGACACAGAGTTTAGTGTCTGAAACATTGAGTCAGGAGACGTCTTCTGGGAATTACGAGACAGATACTCATGATTCTCCACGATGTTCTCCAGCAGAGATGCGTTACGACACCAAGAATCATGCAGACAATATCAAAAGAGTCGTTGGAAAGGATGAGATTGCACGACTAAAAGCCTTTGGATCAAGATCAGGATCTATGCGAGTCAATGGTGACAAGTCGAGCTTCCTTCCGAAGAAATCAGAGAGTCTAAAACGAGAAGTATCAAGGAAAATTGAGTCGCCCAAGCGAATTGTTCCCTTAATCATGGGCAATTCGTCAGCGAGGAATGAAGTCGAGAGATCTGGTTCGAGAAGCAGTTTGAGAAGCTCAAGAAGTTCTTTGAACAGTGCTTCGTCTGTTAATACCGTTCGTAAATTGGCTCCAAGTCATTCGCATTTAGGGAAATACACTTCAGCACTTTGTGCCATGACAAATGATCTTCGTAAAACTGCTGGAAGCTCACAGCACTCTTCTAGCATGAAGGAGAGCGATAAACGACAATCAGCCATACGAAGCAGCGTTACGAGGATTCCAGCCAGTAGAAGTAGCAGCAGTGGAAGTAGTGTTGGTCCAGTTGCACGAAATATTCGAAAACTTCAAGCCGTAAGTGGTGGTACAATTTGTTTTTTCAACTGCGCTTTATTAAATTCTCCAAAATTCCTATTTCTTCTTTTGCAGGGAGTCAATGACACTACGAAGACCATGACTCCAAGACCTCGACCGGTGGTCTCTCGTAGCAGTAGCAGTGCTAGTACTCATCCAATACTGCAGAATCGAACGCCGAGCTCAAAGACTTTAACGTCGACACCGAGCAAAAGTAGACTGGTGCAGCCGCGCAATCACAGTTTCATGAGACCAACTGCGGCAAGTGTAAACAAAGGTTCTATACCCAATCTTCCTAAGAGCATAAAGAGTCTCGTGAAGTAAAAAAATAATTAAGAACATTCGGAGAAGAATCTTAAAGTCACTTCCAATCAATATCAAATCGGACTGATGCAATATTTTAGATTAATTTTATATAATAGAGATAATCTTCATAGTTTTAATGTAGATCAAACTTTTCCTGGAGGAAAGTATGTTTTTATCATTGACAATTATTATTTCACTTTGGAAATTGTCATGGTAAAGACCTTTTTGGCACTCAAAACACTATCTTAAGATACAGTGGTGCCCCAGATATTGAAAAAAAAAAAAACGATCTTAGCAATAGAAAATAAACCGATCTTAATCCCATACGATATATCAAAAAATTTATTAACGAATTTAATTATTAACCGTTGATGTAATGACTTCTTTCAATTGTATATTCGGTTGTATGTTTAATAGCACCAAACGTATATTAGATAGTTAATGAATAGGACGATTTGGTATTTGGTCACATTTTTATTCTGGCTTGAAGTTCAATAACAGTTACCAAAGTTTGACGAAACCAATAAATGTGTACGATAGCCATCAATTAATAAATCTGTTCGCAAGAAGACAAAGAACTTCACATAGGAGATAACTTGGAGAATTATCACTTTTAACGTTTAATTGTTTATTTAAGTGCCATGCGACTTGCGACTGAGCCGGCCTTTTTTTTCATTTAAGTGTCTTCTTTTCCGCGCACTTATTTAGCATATCCATAATCGCCGCTCAAACTAACTGTATTACGATTAATTATTACTTTTTATCTAAGAGGCATTCATGAAAGAAAACAAAATCCATTTTGGTACTATATAAACGATTACACGAACGATATAGATGATTTTATGATTATGGAACTAATAAATCAATTTGTAAATCGTATAGATTGTGACGATTCTTCGATTGATTGCGCTAAATAAAGAGATTTAATCAAAATCATGATAATTGTTGTCAATGATCATTACATTTAAATTAAGAGGAAATAATGTATTGAGAGGCATATTGGAGAGGAGATTTCAAGGTTGCCATTGAAATATCAAGTCGATAAGATTGCAAAACGCTTCAATATACCCTTTATATGTTGTACAAATAAGTGTATGTACAGAAAATTTTGTATTTACAATCATTTTAATAGGATTTATCTCGTATACTTATACGTATAACGAGGCAGTATATAAACCGTGAGTTGACAAGTCGATTTATTAATGTTGTGTACGCACGAGAAATAAATAATAAATCTCTTATTGAAACTCCCGATACTGTCGTGCGATTTTAAAGCACAACTAAATTATCTATGAGGCAAAAAATGCATTTACAAAAAAATTTTTCAGTCTTCTACCATTTGAGCAAAAACAAACAATAACATTAGATTAGTCAATTTAATATGAATCCCTTAGACTTTCATATATTTATAAACACTCGCCAATGCGCATTAAGAATAATACA